>JXTB01000080.1:728113-780353 GCA_002914805.1 Parasponia andersonii
AAATTAATGTGTAGCTCCTAAATCTATTAATGTATTTGCGAAAATATCAAAGATAGAGATTTCACCTGCTACAACCGATGGATCAGCCTCAACATCTGTCGTAGTCATGGTAAATACACGAGCTGGAACTTTCTTTTGTTCACCAAAGGTGGAGGGACAGTCTCTAGAATAATGTCCTGTCTTACCACAGGTATAACATGCTCTACTACCAAAAAGGCATTCACCTTTATGAGGCTTTCCACATTTGGGACATGTAACTTTCTGAATTGGAGTAAATTGTATTTTTTGACTTATTGCTGGGCACTTTGAAGGATCATGTCTTTGTCCCTGACCCTGTGGAAATTTCCTTTTGCCGCCATCAAACCCTAATTGAGTACCTTTTCCGAAATTTGCATTTCTCCTTGCCATATTTATATTTCTTCTAATTTCTAGTGCCTTTACCACCTTTAGTTCAGCTTCTTCAGCTTAAAGGGCTTTTTCTGCAACTTCTGTGTAGGGTACACCTTTTCCTGTAGACATCTTAATATCCCTATATATTTCTGCTTTGAGCCCCTGTAGAAACTGATTTACTTTCAACTCGTTGGTACTCACTATATGAGGAGCAAAATGGGATAGTTCATCAAATTTCTTTATATAATCACACACAAACATGCCACCTTGCCTCAAATTAGTAAATTCAGCCACCTTTGCAAGTCGATGAGCTTCACTAAAGTACATCCTGTAAAAGATTTGCTTGAATCTCTCCCAAGTCAAACTGTTAATATCAGTGATTGACTTTATGGAATCCCACCAATGCCTGGCATCCATTTGGAACATATAAATAGCACAAGAAACTTTCTTTTCATCAGGGATTCTTATATAATCAACGATACCCTCCAAACTCCGAATCCACTCCTCAGCTAATAATGGATCAGTTTCACCTTTAAAAACTGGAGGTTTATTCTTCCTAAACCTCTCAGAAGCTGGTTCATGATTTTCTTGTCTAGCCACAACTTGTACTGGTAATTGTTCGTCTCTCCTTTGATCTCGTTCTATAAGCCTCCCTATTTGTTGAGCTTGTCTCTCTACTAATTCAGCCAATCGATGAATAGTAGTATCTTTGTCATTGTCTTGATCACCCTTCGGGTGGCTCGTCTGACCTCTACCCCTTGTAAAGTTAAAGGACAAATGTGGGCTTGTCCCATTAATTTTATAACATTTTGCTCATACATGGGTGCGATCTTCTATTTATAATATTTTTTTTCCAATTTTTTACTCTGCAAAACCATTAGTATAAGAAGACATCGCATAATAATGATAATAAATATGCGATTCGAATCCACATAACTTAAAATAGGTTTTAAGCGTTAGCATAGGTTAGGTCACTTAAGAAAAACAACGAGTATAAGTGATGCCAACTCAATATTATTTTTACAAATTTCCATGGCAAAATAGGATTTATAGCAATATATTACATCCAACTATGGACATTTTGTTTAGTCACTTTTGTGTTTGAGGAGAGATATCGCATAATACAACATGCTAAGACATGAAGTAAGGAGAAAATCCTAAGATTTTAAGGAATTGTTAGAAATTTAGCGATCCAAAATTCTAACCCCTCTAATTGAATAGTTGCATAATCCCTTAGAAAACAAGTAGAAGATTACGTAATCTAATCCCACTGCCCCCCGAGTTTTATGGTGCTCAAAGACGGCCATAAAACTGTAAAAGATGAACCAATATAAAGAAACAACAAGATGACAAATTGAAGAAATGATGTTTTTATTGATGAATTTAGATGACAAATATCAAGATACCCTCCGAGCCTTTAAAGCTATAAGAAGAGATACATGAAGATTTATTGATAATAACGTCGAAGTTGTTCTGTACTACAAGCATGGTCAATCTTTTCTCCTCCAGTGCAAGCTAGTTTATACATCCTAGGTCAAATGTCAACATCAATAACATATGATCCTTCCCAAGAAGGTCCAAATACACCAACAACATGCTCTTTAGTACTAAGGTGAACGTGTCAAAGAACAAGTTCACCAACTTCAAATTTTCTATTTTTGACTTTAGAGTAATAATATCGAGCTATACGTTGTTGGTATGAAGCAATTTGTAGTTGAGACTGCTCATGCATTTCTTCTAAAAGATCAAGCTCAATCCTCATCAATGTATTGTTTTGATCTTGCTCATAAGTAGATCATCCTAAGGAGCCCACACCAGTTTCAACTAGCACCATTGCTTCATATCCATAAGCTAGAGAGAATAGACTTTCTCCAGTTATAGTTTATGGAGTGGTATGATAAGCCCATAATACTTCTGGAAGTATGTCTGTCCAAGCTCCTTTGTGTTCTTCAAACTTCGTATTTAGGTTCTATTTAAGTATTTTATTTATAGCCTTGACTGACCATTGGCTTGTGGATGAACAATGGCAGAGAAACTTTTCTTGATGCATCAATTATTGCAGAAGTTGTGGAATTCATCAAAGTGGAATTGCTTCCCATTATCAAAAACTGTAGTATATCGTATACTATAACAGTATATTATAGACTTGTAAACAAAATCCATCATCTTCTTTGTAGAAATGGTACTTAAAGCTTCAGCTTCTAACCACTTGGTGAAATAATCAACTGTGACCACTGCATACTTCAATCCACCTTGTACTAATGGGAGCATTCCAATAATATCAATTCCCCATATCCCCATATTGCGAATTCCCATGGACTAGTCATTGAAGTAAGAGGAATAGGTGGCATTCTAGGAATGGTTGCAAACTATTGACATTTGCCGCTTTTCTTGGAAAAATCCATTGCATCCTTCTTCATAGTAGGCCAAAAATGTCCTTGTCTAAGAGCTTTGTTCGCAAGTGCCTGCCTTCTAGAATAATTTCCACATATCCCTTCATGAATTTCGCTCAAAATGTAGTGTGTTTTTTCTTCATCAACACTTAATAATAACAGTGAGCGAAAAATCCTTTGATAAAGTTTCCCATCATAAATGATATAGTGAGCTGACTTCATTCGAAGTTGCTTTGCATCATCTTTATTCTCAGGAAGGTCGCCATCTTGTAGATACTTCATTATAGGAACTATCCATGAAGGTTTCTGGTAAACTGGCATTGTTACTTGGGGATCTACTTTGATACGTGGCTTTGCGCAGAATTCGACAGCAACCACCTTTAGCAATCTTGTATTCTTTGTCGAGGAAAACTTGGCTAGAGCATTTGCCTTAGTGTTCTTAGTGTGAGGAAGAAGTTGAATGCTATAAGCAGTAAATGTCGAGAATAGTCTTTGCACTTCCTGTAAATAAGCTAGCATTTTTCCCCCACTAGCTTTGTAATCATTGACCACTTAACAAACAACTAACTGGGAGTCACTGTATACCTCGATTATTCGACTTTTATTTCTTGTGCAAGCTTGAGTCTAGCTATCAAGGTCATGTATTCTGCTTCATTATTCAATGCTAGAATTCCGATGTGAAGTTCACAATGAATACTATGCCCTTCTGAACTGATTAGCATCAAACCTGCACCAACTCCTTTCTCATTTGACAATCTATTAATGTAGAGTGAACTCCGTTCTCGTTTGATAAATCAATAGCAGGTTTGTTAATAACTATTGTGGGAAGATTGACATCTTAAATGAACTCTGCAATAAAATTTGTGTAGACTCCGCTCAATCGCCCACTTGAGTAATCGCCCTGATGCTTCGGGTTTTTGCCAAACCTATTTTATTGGGAAATTCATGAAAACTTTGATGGAATATGTGTGGAAGTATGGCGAAGTTTTTTGGATGCGATGACAAGTGCTAGTGTCAACTTCTTCATCTTCGGATATCTTATCTCGGCATCGAGGAGTCTTTTGCTCACATAATACACGGGTCATTGTATGTCATCTTCTTCTCGAATTAATGAAGCACCTATCACGTATTTGGAAACTTCAAGGTACAAGTACAAGTTTTCCCCTAGATTTGGCTTCGACAAGAGTTGAGGAGAATCCATGTGTTTCTTCAATTCTTAGAATGCTCGCTCACACTTCTCTGCCTACTCGAACTTCTTTGAGCCTTTTAACACCTCAAAGAATTGTTGGCTTTGTCAGTTGATCTTGATACGAATTGGCTCAGTGTGGCCAGTCTTCCTGCCAGGCTTTGCATATCTTTGGGTTTACAAGGTAATTGCATGTCAATCAGCACTTGGATCTTTTAAAGATTTGCTTCAATACCTCGTTGATTGACTATAAACCCTAGGACCTTCTCAAATCTTACTCCAACGTGCATTTCTGGGGCTTAGCTGCATCTAACATCTCCAACAATTTTGAACGTCTCATCAAGATGTTTGACATGATCTTCAGCTTTTTTCGACTTCACTAACATGTCATCAATATATACCTTCATTATTTTGCCAATCTGTTTTGTAAAGATCATATTGACAAGACATTGATAAGTTGCTCCTGCGTTGATGAGTCCAAAGGGCATTTTATTTTAGCAGTATAATCCTGGATCAGTGACAAATGAGGTATGCTCCTCACCTAACTCATACATGGGGATTTGATTATATCCAGAATACACGTCCATAAAACTTAGCAATTCATGCCCTGACGTCGCATCTACAAGTTGGTCGATTCTTGGAAGTGGGAGACTATCCTTTAGGCATGCATTGTTGAGATCAATGAAATTGATGCAAGTTCTCCACTTTCCATTAGGTTTCTTCACCAAAACTGGGTTTGCAAGCAAATTCGAGTAAAAAAACTCCCTAATGAACCCAATCTCGAGTAGCTTTTCTACCTCTTCTTTCAATGTGACAGAGCATTTTGGATCCATTGCCCTTCTTTTCTACTGCATGGGTTCTTTTGTTATATCGTTATTGAGGCAGTGGCATATAATGTTCGGATCAATTCCTACCATATCCGAATGTTTCCACGTGAAGACATCCAAGTTTGACTTCAAAAAAATGACTAATTCAGCTCTCATGGGTTCTTAAAGCTTCCCTCCAACTTTTAATACCTTTGAAACCTCATGGAATGACAAATCTTCCAAGTCTTCTCTAGGTCCAATCTTGACCTCTCCATCGATCTATTGAGGGTCGAGGTCTTCGATTGATGTTTCAATTGACGCTTCTTCCTTTAGCTAGACTGTCAATATGCGAGGAGTTATCTCTTTTGTTGTGAGCTCCAAAAAATTATCATAACAAGCCTGTGTGCCATACTGGTTTTCTCACACTTCGCCTACTCCGTGTTGCATTAGGAACTTCATGGCGAGATGATAAATTGAAGTAATAGCGTCAAGTTCCCTTAGTGTTGGTCTTCTCAGTATGGCATTAAATGCAGAGGGACAATCTATAATAAAAATGTTGAGTCATTATCGTTGAAACTCTAGGATAGGTTCCAACATTTACTATCAGCTCAATCATGCCCCTCAGAATTATGCTATCATCAGTAAATCTATAGAGTGGAGTGACAGTAGGTTTTAAATCACTATCACCTGACCCCATCTTCGTGAAGGTATCATAGTATAGGATGTCGACAACACTTCCATTATCGATTAACATTTGCCATAGTTATGTACTTCCATAGTTGATCTAAATGGCAACTGTATCAATATGTGTGTAATAGACTTCCCTCGCATCCTGCTCTGTGAAGGTGATATCGATGTTTGTGACCCATTGAAGCTTCTGTAGTCGCTGCTCGAGGTGTATAACATTTGTCAATGGCTATTGTCGAGCTTCTTATGCATATCTTTCTTGTGCTCTCTTCGAGTCTCCACTGACATACAGTCCTCCAAAGATAGTTCGTACCTCATGTTGAATTTCTAGAGGTCATTGTTGATTTTTTTCTCTCCTTTCATTGTCCTACCCGGTATACTACCACAATTGCCCTTTGCTAATTAATCTTTCGATCTCATCTTTTTGAGCATAGTACTTATTGGTGTCATGTACAATATCATTATGATATCGACAGAATTTGTTGGGATCATGTCTCGCTCTATCCCATTTTATTAGCTCTGATTGACAATATCATTCTTGTTGACTTATGACCACATAAATATGATCTATGGGTGCACTCAGTTTGATATAACTGTTAAATCACAAAAGAGCTCTTGGAATCTCTTGCTTCTTTTGCTTAGGCCACTTTTTAGTCGATTGCTCATTCTTCTTGTTTTTTGACTTCTTTTTATTATTATTTTCTGTTACACCCCCTTGGCTTAACTATGCGACTATGTAAGTTAAACTAGGATGCATTATTCTTTTATAAACCATATTTTTAGTTTTGCAAAAAGGTGGGCCAAATTTAAACTTTTCGAGCTCTAAAACAAAATAAACTACGTGGCATTACTTTTAGAAAGTGTCTTTACAAAATATACAACTAAAACCTTCATATCAGTTTATCTTGCCATCAGTAGTAATATTTATAACACAGTAGAATAACAAAATACATAGAAAACACCACCCAAAAGTCAAGCTCGTCTACATCGGTATGATCATAGCGACAAGAAAGCGTGCTAGCCAAGCAGCAACTCTATACATCAAAAATGTCCTCACCTGCATCACAGGAACTAAATGAGCTAATGCTCAGTAAGTAAAGATCATGCATGCTCGTGAACATGTTTCATGCATAAACTTTATTGAAATTTCCATTGTACTCTTTCTTTCATAACTTTTTGTTTTGATGCACTTTTCTTAGAAAACATTTCTTTATAGGGCCCTTGAGTACATTACAAAGTCGCGGCAGTCGGTAGGCCGTGCCCACCTATGCGGGAAGGAAACACATGGCCAATGTGAACCATACCTACCCAATGCAGACCGACTAAGTAATGCACCTGATAAATCTCATAGTACAATGCTCAGTCCCGACAGTCGGTAAGCCGTGCCCACCTATGCAGGAAGGATACCTGTGCAAACCATACTTACCCAACGCAGACAGACTAAATACTGTACTTAAAATATATCTTGTAAAATTAGTACAATGGTACTACTTTAAATCCAATGTGTGGAAAACTTCACTTCTTTGAAAATCATGCTTAAATGATAATGCCATACTTATGTTTTCGTAAACTTTACAATAATAATATAAATAACATATAATTGAATTATACACATAAGCATGTAAGAAAACATCTTGTATCTACTATTGTTCTTGTGATGCAGTTAAAATAAATCTTCACTTACCTTGTGTCTGGTAGAAAAGATAGTGGAAAGGGTCAGTACTCTCTGTAGCAAGGTGTGCTAATTACATGTTATAGATTATTTATCATTAAGAGTACTCATCTATGATACTAGAAAATGCAAGCAAACCTAGATAAGAAATGAGAATACTGTCTTTACAAATGTCAAGGAACTAGCTAATACACCCAAATTCCAAGTAATAGTCATACAATAATTAAAGATACTAAAGAATTGAATCTTTACAAATACTTTAGGATCATAAAATATAATTCTTCATTATAATAAACGACCAGCTTCCAAAGTTATACACTTGTTACTATTGTTATCATCATTTTAGATGGTGGTAGTAATTATGAAAAAGATTTGGACAGAAATTTTCCTCATCTAAAAGAAATTCCAAAATCTGAAAATAAATAAGTTTCAAAATTTACAAATATCTAAGGTCTTTATTTTTCTTTTGGTATTGAGTGATATGGAAAATGTTAAAATAACTAACAAACATGACAATACACATAAAAATTTAGAGCAGTACACAATAGTCCAACTACCATAAGTCAATATAACCGTAATTCCATCAAAGTTGTACTGAAATTAAATTTCTCTTCTCAAGAATTAAGCAGTCATAATGAAAATACTTAACAATCACTCAACTGATTCCTTCACAAAATAAAGTTCTAATATAGCGATCAATATACAACAAGAGAGAACATTCAATAAAATAAAATAAAATAAGAACAGCCACTCAACGTTTTTAAGCTACTGATGTATATATTATGACTACATAAACCAACTAAAAGGAAAGTGTCTTTATAGATACTGAAAGTAAGGGTTGCTGAAAGTCAAATACCAAAAGAAATACCTTCAATAAAGTGAGAATAAGAGGACCACTATTATCTTTTTCTTGCTATTAGTTCTCAAGTAATCAAGTATGAATATACCACTATATACGTATATATTATTTCCTCTGTGCAACTAATAAAAAGGCAAGTTGAAGACTATAAAGTAAGAAGGAAGAGAGGTTTATGTTCGTGAGTGGTAAGAGGCCAAATAATAAGTGACTTAAAGTACATATGGCTCTCGAAGTTACCGACTCAACCAAGTCGGTTTCTACAATATTCTTTTCTTTTTTTTTTAAACTAATATTCCATATAATTAATGTAACAAGAATACAAGGTTATTATTAAATTATAGATTATCTAAGTTACACAGTCCACAATGTAAATAAAACAAATAGTACTCTTTACATCTTATACCGTCTTCATATATATATATATATATATATATATATATATATATATAGCTACATCTATAAATCTGCTAAAAATAAAGGTAAATAAAATTTAGAAATTTTTAGCTAACACTCTATCTATAATTCAATCCTTATATCTATGAATCTAAAGGCTATTATTAAACGTTCAAATAAAAAGTTAAAAAGCAACCATAAAATTATCACTAACATATTTCTTCAATGTAAACTAGTGTGGCACTATTAGACATTATTATTTTTATTTTTCTCGTAATCACTTAATCATGTCTCAATATATATTTGTATAAAATATAATTTTCTTAAGCATATGTAATATAATGTCCTTTTTGCACACCAAGCTACTAGATCGAGGTTACCGAGCCTTTACACTGTAAAATGACACTTTCAAAAATATTAGTATACTAATGTAGATCTAAAAGCACATAAGAAATGAACAACTTAACATAAGATTGATATTAATTGCCCTATATAGTTGTTATGCAGTATAAATAAGTTTATTATTGACTTATTATGTATGTGAGAATCTTGGGCATTACATTTTCGATCGTAGTCGCATTGCTGACCACCTCTTTTGCTCCATCCTTCTTTGTCTTATGAAGATTCTTGCTTGAAGATTCAACCATTAGATATTGACTAACTCTCGTATAAAAGTCTTTAAGAGTTCTACATTCTTACTTTAGAAACTCCTCCTAGAGTTTAGTCTTTAGTTGTACTCAAGCCATCATTAGAGTCAGGACTCCCTTTCAGGTGGGTTATTAGCTTTCGCCAATTCTAAGGTAAAGCGATTAAGGTAGAATCGCAAAGCCTCCTCTAGACCTTATCCAATAGCAGACAAACTGATTAATGGAACAATAAAGTTCTTTGCAGTCTAGAATTAATGTAAGAATATGGTCTGAAGTTACTTCCAAAACAAGTCCTCGGAACCACTTTTTCACTATAGCTATGAGAGTCACAACAAATCACTGACAACATGCGAGCTCATCGACACGGTGGAGCTACATCAGGTCACTGAAGTCATCCATATGATCCTATGGATCAATTTTCCCTTCAAATATTTGAATCCAGAAGGTAATGCAACTACTCGAACCTCCTCATTGAATGGGGATTGACAATATCTATCAGTGTGCTCATCATCCCAACTAGCAAGTGTATCTAATGCGATACTCAAATTATGAACATCAATGTTTGGAGGAAAGGCGTTATCTCTTACTGGTGGCAAGGGTAGCCTTTGGTCGTTGTTATCACGACATAAGGTAGACTGATCAGGCAGAGTCTACTACTACCTTTGTGAAGATTCCACTAAAATAGTTCGATGAGATGATGTTTGGTCGTTATGATGCGATGCAGATCGCTTATGACTACTTCTTTGACGTCGTTATTCTAGGTGTTGTCTCAGGTTAACAGAATTCTGCCTCAGCTCCCTGCTTATGCTTTAAGAGACTCTCCTCGACTCATGAATTTGCTCATTGCTTAGATGCTCACGGTTGATGGTAGCTCTCTAAGAAGGTTGTGCTCGATTTGATCTGTTCTTGAACTCTCGGTGCCAGAGTCCTAGGGCAAGTCAGTGACCTTGTCTTTTCCCTTAGAGGTGCAATCTGTATGGCTCTCCTATTGGGTTCTATATTGGTCGTGATTTCTTGCCTCTTAGATCTGAATTTCTCTTTTAGGTCATCAAGTAAGAAGATCTCTAGGACATTCATACTGTGGTAGAGTCATTATTTGTCCTTTAGGAAGTCGCTATAGGGAATAATTAATCTGGTTGCTGATCTGCTGAATGTTCACAAGAGGATCCTCGTGCGATCTTGTCTCTAAACAATATTCTCTGGAGTAGTCAAGGCAAGTTGATCTTATACAGGATCGACCTGTGTAGCAGTAGTGCTTTAGAGTTAATTTTGGCTAGCTGTATAGTTCTTGGTGGTGTTTCTGGTATTTACCATTATTGAATGGGTGAGAATAACAAACTTTTTACTAGGATAGCCCTCCTTCTACCGCCAATTATTGATGGAGGATTTGTCAACAACGAATTTAGGAATTGCAAGATATGGCTTGTGTGTAAAAAGTGTTGAAAAATTAATGTAAATAATGAGACATGAATTTTATATTAGTTCAACTCTAAAAAGATGAGGTGACTGTGAGATGACAAATTATGAGACCGAGCCCCCATTATATAGCTGAGGGTGGTTTTAAGTTTCCTAATTATGAAAACGGGAAAGTATATAATCAGAAAATATAATTTTGAGTGACAACTTTAAATGGAATTAATTGTCTGATATTTACTCAGAAACTTATTTCTCTCTTCTCATAAATTACCTATTTGAAGAAGACTGATCCAGTTTCCTTTTCTACTGGTTGCATTTAACTCATTTAGAGGAGGCTACACGTCGATCAGAAAAGTATACATACAATCTAATACATTTAACTTTGTTGTTGACTTTATTTTCCTAGCATTGACTTATGTAGATTTAAGATCGCACAATAATTAGTAACCTTATTCTTTCACACTTAGCAAGGTAAATGATTAGTAGACCATTTTGAGGAAGATAAAGAAATATTTTTGCAATTTTGAAAGAATACCATCCATTTTGAAGAAAAGAAATTGAAAGGAAGCCGAAAGAAGTAAAAAGTTGTGATGAATCTTGACGAGAGATTGAAATTTATACACAATTTTTTTTCTTTTCTATTCTTTTATTTTCATTTTTTTCTTCAATTACTATGAGAAACTGAAGAAACCAACTTGAAGGCCACAGAGTACCATTATCCACCATTTAACCGGGAAAGTAATAAAAGAAACAAACGAACACACTAAAAAGAACCTGCAAAAACAAACAAAGATAAAATTAAAGAATTGAATATTTACAACAAATTATGAATACTCATAACATGGATGACTAAGGTAAAGGACTTCCTCTTAAAGAATTTGATTGTCAAGAAATAATTTGAGTCTTTGTCCATTCACCTTAAAAACAGTACCATTTTTGGGATTTTCAATGTCAATGCCATCATAAGGATACACACGTCTTACAATGAAAGGTCCACTCCACCTTGATCTCAATATTCCATGAAATATGTAAAGTTAAGAAATATAAAGTAAGACCTTTTTGACCAACAACATATAATTTTCTTGAAATTACATTGTCATGAAAAGTTTTGGTTCTAGCCTTATGAATTTTTGAATTCACATATGCATCATTTCTCAATTCATCAAGCTAATTTATTTGCAAATTTTGCAACTTATAAGCAATATCAAGATTTGAGTTGAAAGTTTTAATGGCCTAAAAAGCTTTATGTTCAAGTCTCATAGGCAAATGACAAGGTTTTCCATAAACTATCCTATAGGGTGACATACCAAGTGAGGTTTTGAAAGTAGTTCGATAAGCCCAAAGTGCATCACTAAGTCTCAAAGACCAATCTTTATGATTAGGTTAACTGTTTTCTCCAAAATTTGTTTAATCTCCCTATTTGCAAGTTTTACTTGTCCATTTGTCTGAGGGTGATAACGGGTAGTAACTTTGTGTGTGATTCCATATTTCTTCATTAATGACTCAAATGGCTTATTACAAAAATGTGTTCCTCCATCACTTATCATGGCTCAGGGAATTCCAAATCAACTAAAAATATTTTCTTTCAAAATGTGTTCCTCCATCACTTATCACTATTTTATGGTCATTGTTTCAACTTTGAATTGCCTCTATCCATTTTGACACATAATCAACAGCTACTAGAATATACATAAAACCAAATGACGGTGGAAAAAGGTCCCATAAAGTTTATACTCCAACAGTCAAAGATTTGAATCACCAAAAAAAAGATTTAAAGCCATCATGTGATGTTTTGAAATTGACCCTAACTTTTGACAATTTTCACAAGATTTGCAAAAAACATAAGTATTTTTGAACAAGGTTGGCCAATAAAACCCACACTGGAAAATTTTCGCAGCTATATTTTTTGACGAAAAGTGATCTCAACATGCTTTTGTATGACAAAAGTTTATGACACTACTTACCTCATAATCTGGTATGCATCTTCGAAAGATTTGTTTAGGACAATAATTGAATAGATAAGGATCATCTTAATAAAAGTTCTTCACTTCACTTGAAAACTTCCTTTTGTCGCGACTACTTCATTCAGATGGCATAGCTCCTGTAGCAAAAAGTTGACAATGTTAGCAAACTAAGGTATTGAAGTGGTAGAGAAGAAAGATTCATTAAGAAAATAACCATTGATAGGTGTAATCCTAAAAGATGACTCTATTGTTAGCATTGATAGGTTGTCAGCGACAACATTTTCGGCACTTTTCTTCTCCTTGATTGCAATATCAAACTCCTAAAGCAATAAGATCCACCGTATCAATCTTGGCTTGTAATCCTTCTTTGAGAGAAGATATTTCAATATTGCATGATCACGAAAGACAATTACTGGTAAGCCAACAAGATAAGAACGAAATTTTTCCAAAGAAAATACTACTACAAGTAATTCTTTTTCAATGGTTGAATAATTTATTTGAGCATCATTTAAAGTCTTACTTACATAGTAAATCACATGTGACTTACCATCTTTTTGTTGTCCCAAAATAGCACCAACAACATATCACTATCATCACATATTATTTCAAAAGGAAGAGACTAATTGGGTGGTTGAATGATAGGAGCAGAGGTAAGCAATTTTTTAAGCTTTACAAATTCTTCTTCACATTCTTTAGTCCATTCAAAAACATTGTCCATAGATAAGAGGTTACACAATGATTTAGATATAATACTAAAATCTTTAATAAATCTCCTATGAAAACCAGCATGTCCTCGGAATGATCTGAAATCTCTTATACATTTTGGTTTAGGCAAGTTGGAAATTAATTCAATTTATGACTTGTCTACCTTAATTCCTTTTGGTGAAACAATATGGCGAACAACAATCCCATTTGTCACCATGAAATGATATTTTTCCTAATTAAGTATAAGATTCTTTTCTTCACACCTTTTCAAGACTTTTCTTAAGTTCATTAGACAATAATCAAAAGAATCACAAAAAATAGAGAAATCATCCATGAAAATTTCAAGAGAACATTTAACCATATCACTAAATATGCTAAGCATGCATCTTTGAAATGTGGTTGGTATATTACATAACCCAAAAGGTGTCCTACAATAAGCAAATGTACCAAATGGACATGTGAAAGTGGTTTTCTCTTGATCTTCAAATGCAATTTCAATTTGATTGTACCCTGAATACCTATCTAGGAAACAATAAAATTCATATCCTATAACTCTTTCAAGGATTTGATCCATGAAAGGTAAAGAAAAATGGTCTTTCCTACTCATTGAATTTGGTTTCCTATAGTCAATACACATGCGCCAACTAGTAATAGTCCTAGTAGGAATTAATTCATTATTTTCATTTTTGACCACAGTAACTCCAGATTTCTTAGGTACAACTTGGGTAGGACTTGCACATTTACTATCAGAAATAGGATAAATGATTCATTTCTCACTACTTCTTTCATATTAGGATAAAGCCTTCATTTACATTGCTCTAGTAAGTTTTCTATTTTCCTCTAAATAAATCTTGTGTGTACAAATCAAAGGACTTATTCCTTTTAGGTTATCTATGGTCCATTCTAAAGCAAATTTATGCATTATTAGAAAAGATTATTACTAGAAAAGTCTCATCTTCCCCTAAAAAGGAGTATTTGAGATTGGATGGCAATAGTTTCCACTGAAGCTTGGGTGATTGGATACTTAAAGGTATTGTTATATTGGAACATGGTGGTAATTCTTTGAATCTTAGCCTCTATCCTTTGTTTTCCATTCCTTTAGAATAATCATGTAAAGAACATAAATTAGAGATATCATGATCCAAATGCATACTTGATTCAAATAAATTAACTAAAGAAACTTCTAATGGATCTAAATGACTCCCTATTTGAACACAATAACTTAAGATGGTTTCAATCACATTAGCTTCCTCATTTTCATCTTCTTCATGTGGTTGCTTACACAAATTGAAAACATTAAGTTCAAGTATCATGTTACCAAATGAACGCTTCATCACTCCATTCCTACAATTAATCAAAACAGTAGAAGTTGCTAGAAATGATCATCCTAAAATAATAGGTTTTGGATTACTTACCTCATCAGGTTATGTATCCAAGACAATAAAATCCACAGGATATGTGAATTTATTAATTTGAACTAACATATCTTCCACTATTCCTCTTAGGACTTTAATTGATCTTTCAGTAAGCAAAAGAGTGACATAAGTTGATTTTAACTCACCTAGATTGAGTCTTTGATAAACTAAATATGAAAGTAAGTTCATACTAGCTGTAAGATCAAGTAAGGCTTGTTCAATTTTTTGTTCACTAATAACACATAAAATTATAGAACAACTATGGTCTTTATATTTCAAACCATTATTCTTTTGAATTATTGAACTTACTTGTTCGGCTCGAAAAGCTTTTTTTTTCATATACAGTTTTCTTTTCACAGTACATAAGTCTTTCAAGAATTTAGCATAAGACTGTACATGTTTAATAGCATCCAATAAAGGATATTGATCTTTATCTATTTGAATATTTCACAAATTTTAGGATTGTGATTCACTTTCCTTGAATTATGCAAAGTATGAGGAAATGAGAGAGTAGGAGAGGATTCAGTCTTTTCTTCAGAGAGTATAGGTTTAACCCCTTCCTTACCCTTAGAGTTTGATTCATCATCTTTCTCATAAGGTTCAAGAATAAGTTTTTCAACAATCTTACCACTATGAAGAGTTATGATTGATCTAACTTAATCCATAGGTTGGCCTCAAGAGGATCCTGCATGTTAATTGAATTGTCCCTTGGGGTTTTGCTGTAATTGACAGGGAAACTTAACTTTCTCTTGAATTTGGAGAATAGATACAAATTTTGCAAGAGTATCTTTCAAATCTGCCATAGTTTGAGCATTTTGAATATTGATAGGCTCTTGCATTTCAATGAATAAATGCAATGTTTCTTCAAGATTTTTCCTTGGAGGAGATATCTAAGGTGCATAGATTTTACTTGACCACTCTTTTTCATTTTAAGTGCCTCAATTTTTCTAGCTAATGATTCAAATTTGGCTTGAAACTCATGTTCTTCCCTAAGGTTATATATGCCTCTACTAGATGCAGTGGGTTGAGTTTTGGTAGGTGCCTCACAATTTTCCTTATTGTCCCAATTCTGTGCATTTTTAGCTAGTAAGTCTAAGTATTCAATTACCTCATTGGAGTCTTGAACTTTAAATGTACCGTTACACATCATTTCGACCATTTACCTTTCTCTAGGTGTTAATCCCTCGTAAAAATATAATACCAACCTCCACATTTCAAAACCATGGTGAGGACAAGTATGAAGTCATTCCTTATACCTATCCCAAAATTGGTAAAATATTTCTCCTTGTTTTTGAGTTAAAGTGTGATTTGACTTTTGAAAGAATTTGTTCGGTGAGAAAGGAAAATCTGTTTTGAAAACTGTTTTTACATTTCATCCTAAGAACTAATGGAACCCGACCTAAGATTTTGTAGCCGTATTTTAGCTTTATCTTTTTATGAAAAAAGAAAACGCTTATGTCTAATGGTGTTCAGGCTACAATTTTGCTCATTATAAGTATTACACACCTCTTCAAATTGCCTCAAATACAAATATGGATTTTCTGAATCTAAGCCATGAAAATTTGGTAAAAGTTGAATGATATTGGGCTTAAAATTGAAATGAGATGCATCAAAAGGAAAAAAAAAAACAAGAAGGTGCACCTGTTCTTGTGGAATTCATGTGGTCTCTTAGTGTCCTAGGTCTATCTTGGTCATTATGTATAAAATAATTATCTCCTTGGTCAATTTGATTTTTGGCCATGTTTCCAAGAGAGAATGAAGGCTTCCTAATAAGTCTACTACTTGATGAGCATGACTAAACTTTGATGCAAATGCAAAATAAGAAAGGAATTTTCTTTTATGAACTAGAAAGAAAATGAAGAAGGAAAGAGATGAGATGAAAATTAAAAGGAAGAGAAATAAAATTATGGTTTGTAGAATAAGTTTTACCTCCCTAACAATGGCGCCAAAACCTTGACTGGTTCAAATTTATGAAGTCTTTTCCCAAGTGTAGGAGTGTCAAAGTAATAAATTACTTAGTAAGACTGAAGTCGATCCATAGGAAGATTAGTGAATAATACAAGATCATAAGACATATATTGCAAGAATAAAAATGATGAGAGAAAGTATGTTGTAGAATAATTATACCAGTATGAAACAAAGTGACAAAAATGTAATGATATGAAGTTGCAAAATTAAACAATTGCTAAGATTAGGGGATCTATGTGTAAGTTGGTAATTCATTTTGAAGATTCAGTTCCTCCCTAAGATTATCTGGATGTCCATGAATTTGGCTGAAAAAGGTCTTGATCAAAGAATAGAAAATGAAGCCTTATCTCTTAAAGTCGTATGCCACCATAATTTTATCCATTGGAGCTGTGTTTCTTGACTTATAAGGAAAATGGTGAAGATAGGTTCTACTGAGACAAAATTGGTTGTTGATCTAATCATCGGGAAAGATCTGATATTTTTACCTAGATTTCGACTTTTCTAAAATTTTCTTCAAAAACAAATCATCTATATATTTTTCTATATGTATCCATAGCATCAAGAATCACTCCATTTGAAATTATATTAAGGCCAAATATTGAAAAAAGCTCAAGCTAAATGTGAATGCAGTCTAATTTATAATTTTATCCATTTAAACTCATTTTGAAATAATTGAGACAAATCTTTAAATTGGGTTTAGTGAAGAATTGAGTTTAGAATCCATATTTTCCTTGGACTTCAAATCTGTCAGGTTACTTCATGTAGATTGGCTCATCCAACTCGCAAATAAGACTACTGTCTTGACATCTAGCTGCTCAAGTTCTAGACCAAGCTGTGGTACGATGGTAAGCAAGACTCAAAATGGAGCTATGTTTTACTACAAGAGAAAAGACTTCATCGAAATCAATACCTTCTCTCTGCATAAATCCATTAGCCACAAGTTGAGCTTTGAATCTTACATCTTTAACTTTGGGGATTCCTTCATTCTTCTTGAAGACCCATTTACTTCCAACGATTTTCCGATTCTTTGGTCTCTTAACAATTTTCCAAATATGATTATTGTGAAGAGATTCAACGTAATGCCTTCAAGTCCCACATCGGATATACTTTGGAAAGGTCATGGGTATTTAAGTGATGGCGTATGAGCACAGAAGTACCACCAAGCTAGCACTTTTAAGTGAGGCCCAGTGGTATTACTTTTTGTATCAAAGCCGACCCAATCCATACCTTTGTGGGCCTTCAAAAGCTGCCACGGATTGAAATTGTAGTCAATGTAGACTTCATCTATAGAGGTTATATGTGGACTATTGAATGTAGACCTTGCCCATAAGGGTTATATGTGGGCTAGTGAATGTGGATCCCCAAGCAAGGATGTTAGGCTCTTAATGGAGGGAGATTATAACACTTTAAGTCCCACATCGGGTATCCTCTAAGAAGATCATGAGTATTTAAATTACTCCATAGACGCGTGGAGGTCTAAATTGAGAGGGATGAAATTTGACTCTAACAATGGTAAATTTTCTTTATCAATTTCTTTATTTTAGGAGATAACTTTCTTGTCCTGAAAATTTATGGGCGAATAAAACCACCAGAAAAGTGTTAAAATTACTAACTAAAACACAAATTTGTCATCCATAACATGCAATGGAATGCTAAAATAAAACCTGATTTTTTATCTCATTTTTGGCTATTTAAGTAAGCAATATAGTATATGTTTTCAAAATTTGTGTCTATATTTGTTTGATTGTGTTTATTTAGTAAAATTTACAGACGATAAATTTACATTTTCATTCACTAATTTTGATATATTAGTTGTGCTGACTAGGGAAATCTTGAAAAAAAAATAATAATCAAAATTCAATAAAGTTTGGATTGTTAGTTCTCAAAATATAAGATTATTTTAATTAAAAGAAACAAATGAAAACTCACGTTTCACATTATAATACCCAAAAGACTTTATTTATTTGATAGTACAACTATTATTATGAAATGAAATTACAACCAAAGCAAAGAAGTTACAAATCACAGACACGCACTTCAAGCAAAGCATAAATACATAGAGATTGTTTCACACAAAATAAAATTATAAATCAAACACCACAGTAGGCTTTAACAGGACACTTCAACTTCTTATAAGCATTTTCAGCGTAGAAACGTAGTAGGCCAAGATGACTGAATGGCTTGTACTTCAAAGGGTGTTCTTCGTCGACAAGCTCTTCAGGGACTTCCACCATTCCATCGCCGAATGAAAATTGTGCAAGAGAATATCTGTCTTCCTTACCACTCACCACCACTCTATGGCTAGGAGACACTATTCTGTCATTGCTCCACGCCTAATAGCATGATTCAAGCCAATTCCACGAGGAAAACACTCGTTAATTTCTCCAAAAAAAGAAAAAGATGACTTTTTGATGGTGATTTGCTACCAAAAATCAGGAGTAAAATCTCTCACTGTTGATTTTTATATCATTTTTAATTGGGACAGTAAAAAGAATAATATTACACGTCTTCACAAATTATCTAGAAAAAATAACTTAGTTGTGGTAATATATAACCCGGTAATTATCTAAAATGTATACATATGTATAATCGATTAGTAGTTAACGTGTGTTTTCCTATTTTCACGCATCAATTGTCACATAAAAACTTATAAAATCAGGTCTTTGAGTTCTAAATCTTGATATAATTGTCATCTCAAAAAATAAGAAATAGACAGATATAACTGTAATAATGTTTAGTATCTTACTATAGTAAAAATAGGCACGTGCCTCAACAATCTTTTCTCTTTATAATACCAAGTTCAAGAAGATTCTAATGTATAATAATAACTGGGGGACTCACCATTAGTGCATCACCAGCAAAAACTACAAAAGATGAAGGTGAGAGCTCAACTTTGATCCAATCTCCGTTCTTGGTTTCCACCTCCAACGCATTATTTTGGTCTTGATGGAGTACGGTTGTGAAGCTCTTATCAGTATGGGCCACAAAGCCCAGCTGAGGATCATCACCTTGGGGTGCTTTATGTTTCAGTACTCTAAGAAGGTAAGTGATCGATCCAGCATATGATTCATAGTACTTCTCCACACCATAGCTTTCAAATATCATTCTTGTCACTATTTCATCGATTTCTGCTGCTACTTGTGCAAATGAGTGTGCACTTTCACTAACATAACCCCCAAAAAAAAAAAACAAAACAAAACAAAACAAAAAAACATAAAAAAAGTTAAAATTACGAATATAATATTGGACAAAAATTACATATTTTAACAGAAAAATTGGGCAGATGATCTTCGTATTTGTTGGTGATTATTACCTAAAGCGATTGTTTCCGTGAGGCCACATGAGACTTGTGAAAAATTGAGTTCCCTCTTTAGTGGTGGCATTGTCGATGCCCAAGCTCTCATGGAGGGGTATCACTGGATTTTGTCCAACGTAACCATTTAAGGGCTTTTCGTACTTATTTTTCATTTTGGTTCCAGTTGGGAGATCAAATAACTCTTCTAGAGCCCCAAACAACGTGCATCGAAATTCCGGAGACATTTCATACAATACTATGAAACAGCCATACTCCTCAAATGCTCGTTGAACATCTTTACGTGCCAACTCCCAGGATTCTGAGCCAGGGTTTAAAGTCTCTTTTGAGAAATTTAGGACTGGAAGTCTTGGCTCTACTGCAGAACCCATTTTTTCCCCTTTAATTAACTAACTTTGCTTTTATCACTAATTAATGTTAGGAGCTTCTAATTAATTGAGAATCTGGTAAAGGGTATGATCATATTTATACTAACTAATTCAACTATCTTTTTGTTTTGTTTTTTTGTTTCTTTTTCCCCTCGAGCTAGGATTCAACTATAGGTAATTAAAAATTAATGTCCAAGCTATACAAGAAATGCAAAGTGCCATTAGGTACATATAATTTAAGAAAAGCAGATGTCACTGGTTAGAACTATGTCACTATATTGATGTTGGCTAAGATTATATTTTAAACTCGAATACATACAATTGGTGTTAGTTTTAAATTTATAAGGTACAGAGCAGTCATGAATCCCTGATCTGGATATCAATTTATACATGTATATATATCCTTTAAGCGAATTAATTAGAAGCAATCTTTAAATAGTGTTCACATGCAAGCAAAAGTATGGATATTTCGACATGTAGAAATTAACATGATGAGATTTGTATGGAGATTTGATGGAGCAAATCTAATTAAACAGATAGGGACCTTATGCATTAATACATAGTTGTACGTAATTTTATACTTGGATGGTATATAGGCGGAGATTCTCCTCCAAAAAAGATTATGTAAGCAAATATGACATTCAAAGTTAGTAGTATTTCTTGGCTCTAGCAAAGATATCATATTCAGATTAATGTTGATTTCTATTTTTAATATTTAGACGTCCTCTTTTTTGTTTTTGGTGTGGAAAGGACTTTAATTTATATATGTACGACCAAGAATGAAACACAAGTGGTAATTAAGTTTTTTAGTCTTTTTCTGTAATTTTGCTCTAGTCAAAACTAGAAAATTGAGTTGGGACCATGCATCTTACGTTATATGAATATTAATATTGGTACATCAGTGAATGAAAACAAAAATGTGAATATCAATACAATAAAAAATAATACACCAATCAGACTATAAATTATTAGTACGAATATATACGCAAAAACATGATATCGATTATCATTTCATCTTTCTGTTTGAACTTATTTTATTGATTATCTGATGAGAATGCATGCCACTGCCAGTGGTCCTAACTACTAGAACGATATCCATTTCTCTAAGCCATTATTGTACGAAGTCTATTGAAATATTACACCTTGATAACATCCGAAACATTATAATAAAAAATTGCTGTCACTCCTATAATATATATGTATACGATAAATAGCCATGCCACCAATTAAATTAGCTCTTCTTTCATACTTTGTCCAAATTTAACTACCACATATAATTTATTAGGTTAGGGACTTTGCTAGATTTACGATTAGCAAATATTTTCAAAAGGGATTTTCGGCACGTTTGGTCCTGTATTTTTCACGGATTGGCAATGGTTCATGAGTTTTATTTTTTGGTAATTAGGTCACTAAGTTTTAAAGATTTTGATAATTAGGGCCCTTCCATTAGTTGTCCTTAAATGTACATTTTAAAGGGGAAAATCGATATTTTACTAGCATAAATGGTTTGGAAGGAAGTTTTATGTAATGTCTAAGATTCTTACATGCATAATAGGCCAATAATAAATATGTTCATATTGCATAATAGACATATCAAGTGACTAGAATCAACTTTATAGTAAATTTCTCATTCTTTATTGTTAAATACTTTCAATATGTGTTATTGTACTAATATTTGTCGAAGGGTTCCCATGTAGTGTAAAGGCTCAGTACCCTCAGAGAGAGAGCTTGGTGTATGAAAAGAAAAAAGAATATATTCATAAATAATAATACTATATACACATACATTAAAAACCATGTCTATTGATAACTTAGTCAAATAGTAGTTTTTTCGATAAAATGCAACTTTCACGCTTTTCAGAACCAAATTCACTGTGCATTTAGCACATCAAATAGCTTTAATTTAATGTTTAGGACTCATTTTTAGCATTTTTAAAAATGTTCATTCCAGGTAAGTACGAGATGACAGTCACTATACTAAACTGTGTTTAATTACACTAAACTAGCTTAGATTCAGCTTAATCGAGTAATGTCATCTTCGTGCATTCTATGAATTGGGCAATTATACTATATTTGCATTATCAATTAGAGTCTAATGGACTTATTTTTATGCTTAATGATTGGTAATAGGGCTAGGTGCCATCAAATTAGAACAAGATTGGCCATATAGGATCATAAGTAAAAGTATGACTAGATTTCACTTTCTAGGCTAAGTTTCACACTTTTGGTCTACACTTGAGTGTATAAGATTGACTAGCAACATGGTGAGTATGCTAAGGATGTTTTAGAGCTTGACACATGGAAGGAAAAGGTGCGAAATTCCCAAAATACCCCTTAGAACTTAAGTTATGCCATTTCTTAGTCATTAAGTATCACTTTTGGTCCAAATCTGGTCATTTTCTTCTCCTTTCTCTCCAGCCACGACCAGAAACTCTCCCACTCATTTTAAGACAACTCTCAGCTCCCTTAACCACTTCCAAGAGTTTCCAAGTGGTAGAACTCAATTTGGAGCTCAAGAAAGTAAGATAGGTCTAAACTAGTCAAAGTAATTCTACTAGTTCTTCTTCCTAGGGTTTGTGTTGTTATTTCAATTCTCCACTTGATACTACTTAAGTAATATTTCATCTAGGTCCTCTTGAGTCCTAAGATCAATTTCAAAGCCTTAGAAATCAGTTTTGTGGAAGTAGAAGGCAAGAGCTTCAACAAAAGTTCAAACTAGTCAAAGTGAGTTTTTTTGTAGAATTTAGAATTGGTAATTTATTTCCATTGCTTTAGCTCTTTAATTAAAGCTTTTATTTGATGAATTAAGATCTAAGAAAACCTTATATATGGCTGAAAAAACAGAATTTAAGTGGAAGATTAAAGTTAGTCTTAAAGCCCCAAAGTTTGCTACTTGTGGACTCAAATGTTTTCAAGTGTTCCATTGTTAGAATAAGCTCCCCATACTTGTAATCTAATTTTATAAAATTGAAATGTATATTTTGTTGATCCCATGATGTAAATATATTTGTTTCATTACTGTTTGTGACAATAGAAAAGTGTAAAAGTGGTTTTAAACTTTGTTTAAAACGAAAGGAATTCAAGTATACCTAGGTTGCTCTAAATGATCCTCTTTGAGTTATATATGTGGGAATTGGCTTGTTGATTGTTATTACAGGTCTTAAACCATGATTTTAATCATGTGGGGATGTCATAAAAATAGGAGAGGTGCTGTCCAAATATTTCTAGAACCAAATGGTACAATTTAGAAGCTAATGGACTAGTTTTTATGAAAGTAGATGACATTTTGGTTCATTTTGTGATTAGGGTTCCTTCTTTTGTAAAAGCTGTGATTCGGTCTTGTACTTGTTTTATTTAAGCATTTTATATTGTAGTAATAATGTTAGTAATAAAATTGACATCAGGTCTTCCACACACCTTACCACAGAGGATACTGACCCTTTCCACTATCTTTTCTACTCGACGCAAGGTAAGTGAAGATTTATTTTAACTGCGTCACAAGAACAATAGTAGATACAAGAAATTTTCCTACATGCTTATGTGTATTATTTTAATTATATATTATTTATATTGTTGTTGCAAAGCTTACAGAAATATAAGCATAGCATGATCATTAAGCATGATTTTCAAAGAAGTGAAGTTTTTCCACACATTGGATTTAAAGTAGTACCATTGTACTAATTTTACGAGATATGTTTTAAGTACCGTGTTTAGTCTATCTGCGTTGGGTAAGTATGGTTTGCATAGGCATCTTTCCCGCATAGGTGGGCACGGCTTACCGACTGCCGGGACCGAGCATTATACTATGAGATTTATCAGGTGCATTACTTAGTCGGTCTGTGTTGGGTATGTATGGTTCACATTGGCCATGTGTTTCCTTCCCGCACAGGTGGGCACGGCCTACCGACTGCCACGACTTTGTAATGTATTCAAGCTCCCTATAAAGAAATATTTTCTAAGAAAAGTGCATCAAAATGAAAAGTTATGAAAGAAAGAATACAATGGGAATTTCAATAAAGTTTATGCATGAAACATGTTCACAAGCATGCATGATCTTTACTTACTGAGCATTAACTCATTTAGTTTCTATGATGCAGGTGAGGACATTTTTGATGTATAGAGTTGCTAGTTGGCTAGCACGCTTTCTTGTCGCATGATCATACCGATGTAGACGAGCTTGACTTATGGGCGGTGTTTTATTTGTATTTTGTTATTCTAGTGTGTTGTAAATATTACTACTGATGGCAAGATAAACAGATATGGAGTTTTTAGTTATATATTTTGTAAAGACACTTTCAAAAAGTAATGCCGCATAGTTTCTTTTGTTTTAGAGCTCGAAAAGTTTAAATTTGGCCCACCTTTTTGCAAAAACTAAAAATATGGGTTATAAAAGAGTAATGCTTCCTAGTTTGACCTGCATAGTCATATAGTTAAGCTAGGGGGGTGTTACATTTTAAAAGTTCAAAAATTAAATAAAATTTTTTATTTCCAAACCAATTAATGCTATAAAACTCTAAAACCATATTACCAATCATATATACGATATTTGATTTTTGTGTTCAAAGTTCGCTTTTTCTTTGCATGCATGATGTTGTCTGATTAAAAATTTTTATCATATTGTACTTGTTAGAATTTAGCTTGTTAGTTTTTGTAATTGCTTTGCACTTTGTCCCACGTCACATGTGTACATATTTTTGGGGTCTATAGTTGGCTATAAGTAAAGTCTATTGTAACTGGTTTTAATCATCCAAAAAATTAGTTCCTTATTGGTGAGGACCTCCACAGTTTTGTTCCTTTTCCGATTTGTTTCTAGGTTTTTGCATTATAGCCCTATATTTTGTTTCTGAGTTTTTGTATTATAGCCCCAGATTTTGTAATGCTCTGATTTGCCGAACCTCACTGAATTTTGTGTTCTCTTTTATTTTTGCATATGAATTTTGTGTTCTCTTTTATTTTTGCACATTTTGAGCATTTTCTGCTTTCGTAAATTTCAGTAGCTAGTTGGCAATTTATATTTAATATTATCTTAGTATTAAATATAAGCATGTAGAGTAGTTATGCTTCCTCACAACAAATGGTATTAGAGCAACAGGTTAGCCCTAGGCTTTGTTTGGTAGCTATTTGAAATATTAACAGAAATGTCAGAATCTTCGTGATCATCGGCAAAGACAAAGATTGTGACTAGTGCAAAAATCGATGTGGAGAAATTTGACAGCCAAAATAAGTTCAGTATGTGGCAATGCAAGGTATTGGATAGTTTATGCCAACAAGATCAAGATATTGCTCTAGAGGAGACAAAACGAAGGAAGATGGATGATAAAGAATGGGAGAGGATCAATTGTCAAGCTTGTGGTACGATCCGCTCATGTCTTTGTAGAGAATCGAAGTATCCATTTATGAGGGAGACTTCTACAAATAAGCTATGAAAGACACTCGAGAACAAGTACATAAAGAAGAGCAATGAAAACTGGTTATATTTGAAGAAAAGACTTTTCTGCCTCGAATCGAAGCCTAGTACGACTATTGGTAACCACATTGATACTTTCAACTAGTTGATTATAGATTTGTTGAATTTGGATGAAATCTTTAAAGATAATGATAGAGCAATGTTCTTGATTGGGTCCCTTCCTAATGAGTTAGATCATCTCTATATTACTATGGGAAGGAAAAATTATCCTTCGATGAGTACAATCATGAGATTTAGAAGAAAGATCAAAATGAGAACAGGGACATACCAGTAGAAGCGCCTATAGCCAGAAGACATAGTCAAAGTTGCAAGTAGGAGAAAAAGGCTAGGTCTTGTTCGAAAGAAAGATCTGATAAGGAAAAATGTGCCTTTTATCACCAGAAAGGTCATTAGAAGAAAGATTGTCTGAAGTTACAGAATAAAAGTAAGGGCAAGGCTACTTTGGATGCATATGTAGCTGAAGTTGAAGATGATGAGTCCAATTTTGCTCTAGTTAGTCAATCGTTGACATCACAACATGGTGAGTGGATTTTAGATTTAGGTTGCACTTACCATATATGTCCTCATAAGGAGTAGTTCTTCAACTTTGAAGAGCTAAATAGTGGAGTTGATTACATGAATAATGATGAATCGTGTAAAACAACTGGGGCAGGTTCAATTCGATTGAAGAATCATGATGGATCGACTACAAATATTCAGTATGTACTGAAACTTAATAAGAATCTTATTTCTTTAGGAGCTTTAGAATCTAAAGGCTTTGTTATGACTATACGAGATGGAATTCTCAAAGTCACTTCAGGCTGGTAGTAATGAAAGGTACAAGAAGAAATAACTTGTATTACTACAATGGTAGTACAGTTATTAGATCAGTTACTACAATGATGAAGCTTTATAAATTATGAGGTTATGTATATGCGTTTGGGACATGCAAGGGAAAAAGCTTTCTTTAGTTTGGTGAAGCAAGGCTTACTGAAAGGATAAAAGACATGCAAGTTGGCCTTTTGTAAGCACTGTGTTTTAGGAAAACAAACAAAAGTGAAGTTTGACACAACAATTCATAATACTGAGGGTATTCTGAATTATGTTCATTCAGATGTGTGGAGACCTATTAAGACAGCTTCTTTGAGAAGTATGCACTATTTTATTACTTTTGTTGACAACTTTTCAAGAAAAGTTTGGGTGTATCTAATGAAGACTTAGGATGACGTGATTGAAGATTTCCTTAAATGGAAAAAGATGATTAAGATTCAAATAGGCAAAAAGATCAAATGACTTCGATCATATAATGGTGGAGAATATAGAAGTGATCCATTTCTAGGCGTTGGCTAGTCTGAAGGGATTGTGCACCACATTATAGTAAGAAAAACACCACAACAGAATGGGACAGTAGAACACATGAATTGGACTTTTCTAGAAAAAGTTCAGTGTATATTGTCCAATGCTAGGTTAGGCAAAGCTTTTTAGGCTGAGACAATCACATATGCATGTCATCTCATTAATCGTTTACCGTGGACTGCAATTGGAGGCAAAACCCTTCTCGAGGTATGGTCTGGAAAACCTATTAGTGATTATAATTATTTACATGTCTTTAGTTCCTCTGGCTATTATCGTGTAAAAGAATCTAAGTTAGATCTGAGAGCTAAGAAAGCATTATTTATGGGCATTAGCTCAGATGTAAAGAAATACTAACTTTGGTGTCTAAGTTCAAGGAAGATTTTGTTTAGTAGGGATATTACTTTTGATGAATCTGCTATGTTGAAGAAGGTAACAAAAGACTAGGAAATGATAGTTAGTATTCCATAGTAGGTAGAGCCTTGTCAGAAGTAGGTGGATATTGAGAAAATGATAAGAGTAGTCTCATCTAATGTTGTTGAAAATAATGGTGACACTCTATTGGCAGAGGAGGACGCTGAAGATGAAGAAGAGGTTTCAACCTAAGAGCCTCAATAATAGCAAGAATCAATTGCAAATAATGGGCCAAGATGTGAAAGCTATAACCTGTTCAATTTACTAATATAGTGGCTTACACACTTCTTATTGTAGATGATGATGTCCCTTCCATATACAAAGATGCAGTCAAAAGTTTAGAAACTGAACAGTGGAAAAAAGCAATAGAGGAAGAAATGTAGTCTCTTTAGAAGAATGAAACTTGGGACCTAGCTTAACTACTGAAGAATAAGAAGGCAATTAGGTGCAAATGGGTATGTGTAAAGAAAGAAGGATTTCTTAACAAAAATGATGTTCGCCTCAAGGCAAGATTGGTAGTGAAAGGCTACGCTCAGTTAGAGGGAATTGATTGCAATGAGGTATTTTCTCTAGTCGTTAATTATTTCTCCATTAGAATATTGTTAGCCTTCGTATCACTATTAGATCTTGAACCAGTTCAATTGGATGTGAAAACCATATTTCTACATGGTGACTTAGAAGAAGAAATCTATATGTCTCAGCCAGAAAGATTCAAGGTTGCTAGAAAATAAAATTAAGTTTGCAAACTAAAAAGATTGCTTTACATGCTAAAACAAATGCCAAGGCTGTGGTATAAGTGATTTGACTGGTTTATGATAAGTCAGAATTACACAAGAAGCAAGTTCAATAGTTGTGTGTAATTTTGTAGGCTCCGAGGTAGCTCTTTCATTTATTTACTCTTGTATATTGATATAACCCCCTAGGAATCGCTAGACTTGCAATCTTAGTAGAATTATTATTAATAAACTTAGTGTCGAATTTTAATAAGTTTGCGTTCATAAATACTTGAAATTATGTGTGTAGTATAATTTTAATGTTAAATTTTATTACGTGAGAAAATTATAGTTATTCCTTGTTTTAACTTAGAAATTCTAAGTTAGTTTTCCTTAATAATAAATTGATTCTACAAAGATCATATTATGTACATCAACATAACCTAATTAAGAACGTGACATGTTTATGTCACATTAAAAAAATTGTTACATTCTATAACCTAAAGTTAATAGTTGCACCAAAATAGTACCATGCCATAATTTGAATGACTAGGATTTAAGTATACAAAGAATTAAGTAGGCAAATCAATCTAAGGGTAGAAAATAAGCTGTAGAAAAAGATGAAGAGTAGTAAAGTTTTACCTTAGGAAGGTAATAACTTTAGATTAATGGAATAGAAAAGAAAAGGGATAAAGTTAGTGGGTAATTCTAAAAAAGAAAAATATAGACAAAACTAATTGCTTGCTTTTGTCTCTAAAATAATTCAAAAAGTAGGAAAAAGGAAAATGATAACAGACTTGTTCTTTGGAAATTAGTGGCCATAGTTCAAAATGGAAGACGTAGACAAAACTAATTAGTAGCTTTTGTCTCCAAAATAATTCAAAAGATATGAAAAAGATTAATATAGTAGAGACTTTCTTTGGGAGCTAGTGGTATTAGATTCCAAATAATTGAAAAAGAAGAAAGATTAGAGACAAAAATAGTGGATGAGTGAAAAATAAAGTAAAAGATAAGACAATGGAGTAGAAAAAGAAGATATATTGACAAATTGGTAATAATGGTGCTTGAATTATTTGATAGAATGTGAAAGTGTGTATTATTAGATACCTCCTATGGATGGCCTATAAGTAGATCCTTCATTTGGCAATTCAAATCCATATTTAACCTTCCAATTAGTTAGCCAAAACTCTCTTCATTTTTCCAATTACTCTTTCTCAAAAAAAAAAAAAAAAACTCTTTCTACCTCACTTTCTTCCAAATCCATAAGAGCAATAATATTTTACCCATTGACTCTAGAAATTTAGAATTACAATTAAGAGAAGAGAGCACCTAGTATTGTGATAGAGACGTAAGAAAGACGATTCAATCTTGGAAGGTAAATATTCCCTCACCTTGCTTGTTATGTGTCTAAATAAATTCTATAAAAGAATAAATGAGTAATAATATATTTGATCCACTTTAGATGTTATATAATTTATGTTACATTTAGACTTATTTTGTTGATTTCCTAAGTCTGTAAATATGAATAATTCATAATAATAAAGGCTAAATAATAATAATAATAGTAACATCGAAATGACTAAACCCAAAAGTCAAAGATTTTTAAGTATAAGACTCTAAAATAAAATATTCATAAAAATGAACCAAGCTTAATGATTTAGACTTAGATCCTTAAGAACAGATTTTTACCCATTAAAAATGCTTTTCAAAAATTAAAGATGTTTGCTCAAAAGTTGAAAGGACTAAAATGCCAAAACTTTGAGTATTCGGGTCAAAAGTATAATTTTGATAAAATATGGGTCAAATATGTGAGAAAGATATTTTAGGCAGTTTTAAGACCATATAAAAGTGTAAAAGTAAATAAAGGAATAATCTTTAACAAAAAGATAAGCTATAACTCAATATTTATCATTGGAGGGCATAAATGATAGAATTCTTAAGATTATGGGCAAAATTATAAATTATAAAACTTGAAATTTTGGGTTGGAAATTTGCTATAAGACTAAATATAAAACTTTATTTTAGATCTCTAATTAGGATAAGAAAATATTTACTTAAATTTAAGACATGAAATCAATTATAGGAAATAAATAATGTATGCCTCTAATTATGTTTTGCCTAAGTTTATTGATGGGCCTAAAAAGCGCTCTCAATGCCTAATAATATTTAGTCTATGTATGATTTCAAATTTTAAATCTGTGTAACTATTAGTGTATTTGACTCACTTATCATATTATGACCCCTAATTATGAATAAAGAAATTAATCAAGAATAATTCAAAGTATTTGATGAAAAAAATATAATTAATGAAATTTAACTGATTTAGGATGATATTAATCTAATCAACAATCAAATTTTTGATAGATTAAAAAGATCACTATAATAAAGGTTAAGGATAATTAAATCTCGTCTATCTAAATTGAAAGTATAAATTAGTCAATGAATATAACATGATATTGTTTCTCAAATGTGAAGTTTTATGCTTGATCAATACTAAGTTTTAAATGTTTTAAGCTCACTAAGTAATTAGAAGTTTTAAAAAAATTATAAGGCCACTTTAAATTACTCTAACAAATAGAGTATGTATACATCAGGGCAAAACTTTGACCTAGACGTACATAATTAACGAGTGAAACTAAGATAATCATATTATGAGGTAAGTACAATTTCACCTATGGCATGGATGGTTTGAAAATATTTCATGTTTGTAGTATGATATGTTTGAAATTATTTCATGTGTTAACTTGCCTTTATTTTATTATTTTATGGCCTATGTATAATATATACTTATAAAGATACATTTCTTATGCTATAAAAATGATGTATGCTTACTTTACAATGTTATCATGTAAAAATACTTTAGTATACTTTAACAAAGAAAATGGTATGATAATGGAATATAAGTTTGGGCTTGTTATTAAAACATACCCACTTATGTTAAGAGAAGACTAAATAAGATAAAGAATTTAAATATGTCGTACCAACCTCCGCTAGGTGAAGATATCTGAGGGAAAATAAGACCGACCTCTACTAAGCGAGGATTCTCAAGGAAAAATATGTTAAGACTACGAACATGGGTGTTTTCAGTTGGGTCGTTCCCCTAGTTCCCCTTTCAGTATCGCACACTCAGTACATAAACTAGGGCCCATAAGAAAGATAAAAGACTTTATGATCAAGAATGAGATAAAATCATGATATAATATCTTATAATAAAGCATAAAGTAATGATTTCATAAAATAGCATAACCAGACTTTCATAAAAGATTGTTTGTTTATAAGTAAAATATTTTATGAGAATTACATTGTACTTACTGAACGAAAGCTCATATTTTATGAGTATCCATGCTATAGGTACCAAAAGAAAGAAACCTCTGTTTTGATTGATAGGTTAGCTGGAATCGAGGCAGGAATGAATACGAGGCATGGGCTATGGAATACCGCCATTAAAATTACTTCTGCATACATTCTTATAATGAGACAAGTGATTTCAATTATGTAAGCTTGATGTTGTTTGAAAACGTATTTATAACTTGGCATTTTATTTTGCAATGCATGGTTTTATTAAATTGAACTTGAAAATGTATTTCAATTAAATAGAATTTAAACAAATATTTTTCAAAAGATCTAAAAGAGAAAATATTTTGATTTAAATAAATGCAAAACATAAGGAGTTCTGTCAAAATGACCTAAATTGTCTAAGGAGAATTTGGGACTTAAGTGGTCCATATATGATCCCCTTCCTCACCTAGGAACCCTTTATGGTTGCGTATTATTTAAATCACCTAATAAAAAGTTTACAAACAAATTTAAGTGAACGTTACTTAACCATTGAGAAGCATTTTACTTGTTTTCAAAATTTAAGTAAATAGTTAGTTATGAATATAAATCTCTTAAAAAGAAATAAAAGTATAAAAAAAAAAATTTGTCATGAATTTTTAATGTCCAAATTTCTCTTTTTAAATAAGTAAGCTAAGAAGATAAGTAGTTAACCGTCCAAAAAGTCGGATCATTATAATTGATGATATATTGATAGCTGCAAAGAATCAAGAAGATATTGAGAAGTTAAAGGCTCAGTTGAATCAAGATTTAAGATGGTGAAGTAAAGAAGATTCTCAATATGGAGATTAGCAGAGATAGAGGGAGAAACAAGGTTAGTTTAACTCATAAGCAATATCTAAAAAAGTTATTACAGCATTTGGAATGACTGAATAGTCAAAACCTGTTAGTACACCACTTGCTCCTCATTTTATATTTAGTGCATCTTTGTCTCCGAGTACAGATGTAGAGTGAGAGTACATGTCACAAGTTCCATATTCAAATGCAGTTGGTAGCTTGATGTATACAATGGTTCGAGTAAAGTTCATTGGTAGGTTGTGAAATGGATTCTGTGAAATGGATTCTACAGTACTTATTGAAGATCGTAGATGTTGGTTTAGTTTTTTGAATGGGATAATAGATTTGGTCAGTGTGTAGTTGGTTATATTGATTCTGATCATGCTAATAATTTGGATAAGCGTCGACTAACTATTGAATATGTATTCACATTTGTAGAAGTGCTAATAATTTGGAAATCTACTTTACAGTCTACAATTGCTTTGTTTGCTACAGAGACAGAGTACATGACAGTTACAGAGGCTATGAAGGAAGCTATTTGGTTACAATCATTACTGGAAGATCTGGGGATTATTCAGAAGTATCTCTGTATTCATTTTAATAGTTAGAGTGATATTCATTTAGCGAAGAATACAGTATACCATATACGTACGTAGCATATTGATATCTGATATCACCTTGTGCAGTAGATTATCTATGAAGGAAAGATACTGCTTCAGAAGATTAGGGCTACTGAGAATCTTGCAGATATGATGACATCTATCAAGTTCAATTATTATTTGGAGTTAATCAACATCCTACAAATTTGATGGTGCCTTTAGGTACATAAAATGGTGTTGTTGTAATAAAGAGAAAATATGGGGAAATGGAGAAATTTAGGTGGGACCTATTAACTTGCCAAGATGGAGATTATAAGAATTTAGCTTGTTAGTTTTTCTAATTATTTTGTACTTTTTCCCACATCACTTGTTTATGCATATTTAGGGCCTATGGTTGGCTATAGATAAAGCCTCCTGTAATTAGTTTTAATCATCCAAAAAATTAGTTCCCTATTGGTAAGGACCTTTATTCATAAGGTCCTCTATAGTTTTATTTTTACCTTTTTTCCCATTTATTTCTAGGTTTTTGTATTATTACCCCAGATTTTATATTTTCCCTTACTTGAAGTTAGTGAAGTGGTCAGCAACGCCTTGAAGACGTAGGTAAATTTGCACTAAATTTTGTTTTTCATTGAATTTGCTAAACCTTACTAAATTTTGTGTTTTCTTTTATTTTTTGTGCATTTTCTATTAAATATAAGTATTTAGAGTAATTGTGCTTCTACTGCACAATAGTCCTATGAAGTCTTTTTTCGTGTTTAAGTATAAAAACAACATGCACTCTAAGTTTCTAAATTCTTATGTGGTAGACATGCCTTTAATTGTGAAGAATCTGATGGTGTTATGAATTGATTAAACAGTCACTAGAGCTATAAATGTTTGCGGTCTACTTTAGCATTTTAGAAAAACAAGTCAAGGTTAAAGTATCAATTTAATACATTCATATTTCATACTAAAAAAAAGCATGTCATTGCTAAATTTAGAACACGAATATGGATTGTGCTTCAATGCACACATGCTAGCATGTATTTGAACACTTCTTATTTACAAACATCTCTTTTTCTACTACTTATATATTACTATGGTGTGATCTAAAATCTACATCACTAGTCATTGTCAACACTAGAAAAAGAGTCAACAATTGAGATAAATGCATTAAGTCACATATGTCATTTTTGATCAAAGTGCGACCTCCTCTGAATGAATAATATGCGACCAAAAGAAAAGGAAATTAGATCAAGCTTCTTTAAATAAGCAATCTACAAGAAAGGACAACAAACTTCTGGGTAGAAAACAAGCGATCCACTTATTAGTTATTACCCAATTTTGTATAATTACTCGAAATTATATTTTTTCTGATTATGTACTTACCTGTTTTCATAATTGGAAAATATTAAGTCACTCTCACCTATATAAAAAGAGCTCATTCTCATTATTAATCATGACACAATAATCTCTTAATCACTTTACTACACATTCTTTGTAATTCACTCTCTACTCTCATCATTGAGACTTAGAGAAACCCCTTGTAATTTCCCAGAATAATAGTGAAGAACAGTGGATATAGGCTCATCTTTTTTAGGGCTGAACCACTATAAATCTGTATCTCTTTATTTACTTTGCTTTATCAACCCTTTTTACACATAGGCCACTTCTTGCAATTTCCTAAATTCGTTGTTGACAAAACTTCCGTGAATAATTAGTGCTATAGGGAGGGCTATTCCAGCAAAGAATCTGTTAATTTTGCTTCTTCAACAATGGCAAACACTAGAAACACTAACAGGAACATTGGAGTTAGCCAAAATCAACCTCAAAGTACTGCTGCTGCATTGGTTAATCCTGCCCAAGATCTAGCCATGACTGCACCTGAAGAGAATATCATACACAGATAAGATCGCATGGAGGATGCTCTAACAAACCTTTAATAAATCACCAATCAGATCAATGATTCTCTGAGGTGACTTGCTAAAGGGTAGATTATCACTCCACCACAACACAAACATCCTAGAGATCGCCCTACCGACAAACAGAAAGCAGGATCAAGATCCAGGAGGTGGAAAATCATGACCAGCCTAGGACTTATCAGGAGTGTCATGCAGATCGCACTTCTGAGGGAAAAGGAAAAGCTGTAGACTTCACACAGGAATCTGGAAGTAGGAGTTCGAGCATAGATCTTGATCATCTAAGTAACGAGCAAAATCATCAGTCGAGAAGCATCTTTGAAAGAGTTAGCAAGAAGCCAAGGCAACACTCTATAGACCTAGGACAACATCTAGAACAGTGACATCAAAGAGGTAGTCATGACCAATCTACATCGCATCATAGTGACCAAACCCTATCACGTCAAACTATTTCGGCAGAATCTTCACAAAGGTCACTGCAGACTCTATCTAATCAACCTATCTTATGTTGTGATAATATTGACCAATGACCACCCCTAGCAATAGCAAAAGACAATGTGCTTCCTCCTAACATTGATGTTCACAATTTGAGGATCGTATTAGATGCACTTGCTTGATGGGATGATGAGCTCATGGATGGATATCGTTAATCACTATTCAACGAAGAAGTTTGGGCTGCTACAATATCTGCTGGTCTTAAGCTTCCCACCATAAACACTTTTGATGGGAAAACTAATCCACAAGACCATATAGATCAATTCAACGACTTGATAGAGCTCCACCGAGTCGACGACCTCGCGCATTATCGATGTTTTCTGTAACCCTCACAGGTGCAATAAAGAAGTGGTTACGAGGACTTCAGCCTGGTTTGATCTCATTCTGGCAGCAGCTTTAGACTATATTCTTAAGATAATTCCATGCTACGAAGAACTTTATTATTCCACTAATTATCTTGTCTGCTATTTGTCAAGATCTAAAGGAAATTTTGCGATCATATCTCAACAGTTTCACTTCAAAGTTGGCAAAAGTCAACAATTTGCCTAAAGGAGGAGTTCGAACTCTAATGATTGTTAGAGTGTGACCAATTACTAAGCTCTAGGAAGAGTTACTAGAATAAGAATGCAGGACTCTTGAAGACTTCTATCGGAGAGTTGGTCGACATCTAAGGGTAGAATTTCTCGAAAAAAATATTCATAAGACGAAGAAGGAAGGAGGAAAAGATACGAATAAATATGCGACCATGACAACGAATAATAACAATAAGAAGTTGAAGAAAAGGAAGAATGAGCAACCAGCTAAATAGCTACCTGAATTGACGAAGCAAGAAATTCCAAGGGCTTTTCTACAGTTAAACAACTATACCAAGCTTAGTGCACTCATAGGTCATATTTATGCGGTCACAAGTCAATAGAAGCAATATCATCAACCGGAGCCAATAAAATGGGATAGAGCAAAGCACAGTCCAATCAAATTTTTTTGATATCATAACAATATTAGACATGACACCAATTATACTATGCTCTGGAAGATGAGATCAAAAGGCTAATTAGAGAAGGGCAGCTACAATAGTGTACTAGGTAGACAAATAAGAGGAGAGAAGAATACCAACAGTGACCTTCTGAGATTCAACGTGAAGTACGAACCATCTTTGGAAGGCAGCATGTAGGAGGAAATTCGAGGAGGACATAAGATAAGTATGCAAGGGAAGCTCGACTAGCAACCACAGAGGCTACAGTGAGTACTAGATATGGACATTAGCTTTATAGAATAGGATGCCAGAGAGGTCTATTACCCGCATAATGATGCACTCGTCATTAAGATCAATTGTAGGAGGACCCAACTATAGTGAGTATTAGTCGATAATGGGAGTCCTGTCGACATCTTATATTACGATGCCTTCAAAAAGATGGGGTTAAATGATAGCAATTTAAAACCCGCTGTCACTCCACTCTATGGAGTCATTAGTGATAGCAAAATGCCAAGAGGCATGATTTAGCTAATGATAAATTTTGGAACTTATCAGTAATGACTTAGTTTTTGGTGGTAAATTACCCCTCAGCATTTAATGTTATGATAGGAAGACCAACTCTAAGGGAACTTCGAGCTATCATGCCAATCTTTCATATCACCATGAAGTTCCCAACTTAACAGAGAGTAGGCAAAGTGTGAGACAACCAATTTGATGCACGCTCGTTTTATAACAATTCTTTAAAGCTTGCGACGAGGGATATAACACCTCGCACAATGATGGTCTAGCTATAGAAAGAATCATCAAGCCAAATGTCAATCAAAGACCTCGACCTACGAGAAATTGATGGAGAGATTAAGACTGGACCCATTGAAGTCTTGGAAGATTTTTCGATTGATGAATCTTCAAAGGTCTTAATAATTGAAGAAAAGCTTTAAGACCTTGTGTGAGTCTTATTTATTGCATTTCTCAAAGCAAACTCGGATGTCTTTACATGGCAATATTCGAATATGTTAGGGATTGATCCAAACGTTATATGTGATTACCTCAATATTGATACAACATAGAAGCCTGTGTGACAGAAAAGAATGGCGATGGATCCAGAACACTACGTCACATGGAAGGAGGAGGTTGAGAAGCTTCTTGAGATCGGATTCATCAGGGAATCTTTTTACCCGAACTGGCTTGCAATTCCAATTTTGGTGAAGAAACCCAATTGAAAATGGAGAACATGCATTGCTAAGTTTTATGGATGCGTATTCTTGATACAACCAAATTCCCATGTTCGAGCTGGATGAAGAGCATACCCCGTTTATCACTAATCGATGATTGTACTATTATAAGAAGATGTCATTTGGACTTATCAATACAGGAGTAACATATCAACATCTTGTCAATATAATGTTTGCAAAACAAATTGGCAAGACAATAGAGGTATACATTGATGATATGTTAATGAAGTCGAAGAAAGCTGAATATCATGTCAAGCTCCATGATGAGATGTTCAAATTCTTCAGAAGTATCAAATGAAGCTGAACCTCTAGAAGTGTACATTCAGGGTAGAATCTCAAAAGTTTCTAGGTTTCATGGTCAATCAGTGAGGTATTGAAGCTAACCCTAAAAAGATCCAAGCACTGATTGACATACAATCACCTCGCAAACCCAAAGACATGCAGAGCCTAACGGGAAGAATGGATGTACTGAGTTGATTCCTATCAAGATCGAGTGACAAATGCTAACCATTCTTTAAAGTATTAAAGGGATCAGAAAAGTACGAGTGGAGCGAGAAGTACGAGCAAGTATTCTAAGAATTGAAGAAACACTTGGGTTCTCCTCCAATCTTGTTAAAGCAAAAACTTGGGGAAAAGTTGTACTTGTACCTCACTATTTCCAAATATGCAATGAGTGCTGTGCTAATTCGAGAAGAAGAGAATGTATAGTGACCTATATATTACGTAAGTAAAAGACTACTCGATGCCAAAATGAGATATCTGGAGATGAAATAGTTAGCATTTGCACTTGTCATCGTATCTAGGAAGCTTTAATCTTATTTTCATGCACACTCTATCAAATTTTTCACAAACTTTCCATTGAACTAGGTTTTGCAAAAGCTTGAAGCTTTAGGATGACTACTCAAGTGGGTAGTTGAGCTGAGTCAATTCGACATCAATTTTCAACCTCCCACTATGATTAAAAGTCAAGCTCTTGAAGATTTTTTTGCAGAGTTCACTTACGATATCGATTTTCCCACAAAAGTAATTGAGAAACCTACGATGGAACTAACCAAACTATGGAAACTTTATGTTGACAGATCATCAAACGAGAATGGTGCTGGTGTGAGATTGATGTTGATTAGTCTAGAGGGGCATAATATCCATTGTGCACTTCGCTTCGGATTTATAGCATCGAATAATGAAGTGGAATACAAGGCATTAATAGCAAGACTCAAGCTCGCACAAGAAATAAGAGTTAAAATGATCGAGTTATACAGCGATTCCCAATTGGTCATTTTTATAGTGATCGATGATTACCAAACTAGAAAGTATTTTCGACATTCACTTCTTACAACATTCAACTCCTTCCTCGCACTAAAAACACTTGAGCAAATGCTTTAGCCAAATTGGCCTCGACGAAAAATGCAGAATTTCTAAAGATGGTTCTCGTTGAATTCCTTGCAAAACAAAGTATCGAAATAAAGCCTCAAGTAAACATGCCAACTGACCAAAAAACTTCATGGATGGATCCTATAATGAAATATCTACAAGATGGCGACCTTCCTAAAAATAAATACAATATGAAGTGACTTCGATAGAAGGCAACTCGCTATATCATCTATGACGAGAAACTCTATCGAAGAAGTTTTAGCTCGCCTTTATTGTTATGTGTTGATGAAGAAAGAGCACTCTACATTATGAGGAAAATTCATGAAGGGATATGTGAAAATCATTCTAGGGGATAGGCACTTGCGAACAAAGCACTTAGACAAAGATATTTTTGGCCTACTATGAAGAAGGATGCAATAGAATTTGCCAGGAGATGTGACAAATGTCAGTGATTTACAATCTTTCCTAGATTGCCACTTGATCCTCTTACCTCAATGACTAGTCCATGGCCATTTGCAGAATAGAGAATTGATATCATTGGAATGCTGGATTGAAGTATGCAATGGTCGCAGTTGATTATTTCATCAAATGGACAAAAGCTGAAGCCTGAAGTACCATTGCTACAAATAAGATGATAGACTTTGTCGATATGGTATACTGCACAATATAGTTTCTGATAGTGGGAAGCCATTAGACTATGATGAATTCCGCAACTTCTGCGATAACTTAGGCATTAAGAAAAGTTTTTCCGCCATTGTTCACCCACAAGCCAATGGTCAAGTCGAAGCTATAAAAAAGGTACCTAAACAAAACTTGAAGATGAAGCTAGAGGAACATAAAGGAGCTTAGCCAGAGATACTTCTCGAAGTACTATGGGCTTATCACACTACTCACCGAATAACTACTGAAGAAAGTCAATTCTCTTTAGCCTACGAATATGAAGCAATGATCCTAGTTGAAATTGGTGTGAGCTCCTTATGATTATCTACTTATGAGCAAGATCAGAATAATGCATTAATGAGAATTGAGCTCAATTTTTTTGAGAAAAGGTGTGAGCAGTCTCAACTACGAGTTATGTCATACCAGTAGTGTACTGCTTAATATTTCAATTCTAAAGTCAAAAATAGAAAATTTAACATTGGTGATCTTGTTCTTCAACAAGTTTTCCCTAATACTAAAGAGTATGGCATTGATATGTTTGTACCCTTTTGGGAAGGACCATATATCACTAATGCCGTCAATCAACCTAGGATGTACAAGTTAGCTTGCACTAGGGCCTAAAAAATTGAGCATGCTTAGAATACAGAACTTTGTCGTTATTATCAATAAAATATTCATGCGTATCTTCATATTGCTTCAATGACTTGGGGGAAAAATTTGTTATTCGTCATTCAAATTTATTAATGAAAGGCATTGTTTCTTCAATCTATCACCTTGTTATTTCTTTTTTGGTTCGTCTGTCATAGTTTTATGGCCGTCTTCACACATTATAAAACTTGGGGGACAGTGGAATCAGATTAAGTAATCTCCTACTCGCTTCCTAAGGAACTATGCAAATATTCATTTAGAAGGGTTGGAATTTTAGATCACCAAATTTCTAAAATTTCTTAAAATCTTATGATTTTCTCCTCACTTCATGCCTTAACTTACCGTATTACATGATATCCCTCCTCGAACAGAAAAATAACTGAGCAAAACATCCATAGTTCGATGTGATATATTGCTACAAACTTTATTTTGACATGGAACATTTTGGAAAATACTATTGGGTTTGCATCATTCACATCCATTGTTTTTCTTAAGTGACCTAACCTATCCTAACACTCAAAACCCATTTTAAGTTGAGAATTCGAATTGCAATACAATATTAATCAGTCACTTAGTGATTGACTACTTAGATTAAATTATGCATCTTTATATTATTATGAAATTTGACGAAAAAATCTACATAAATAAAAACTTGCACCTGTATGCGAGCAAAATATTACAAAATAAATGGAGCAAACCCGCATTTTTCTTTAACTTTGTAAATTTTGTTTCAAGAAAAAAAAATATACGATTCATTCTGTAGGTATGCCTCCATGGTGACCAGGTGCATCCTTGCTTTGTTTGTAGCTTCTTTTGCGGCCTCATCCGTTTTCTATCTCTCAACTAGTTCAACAATATTTGTGCCAAGGAATGAGAAGTAAAACTCCGGATGCTTGCAATAGATGTTGTATACAATTAAAGATGTGGCAATGTCATTGACATTTTCTTCGAGCTCTTTGTCTTCTGTTGCCTTGAAGTCTTCGACAGCCTTGAGTTCAACCTCTTTGAGAGCATCCGGATGTTGAGAAATGGTCTTCTCAAACTCTTTCACCCATTTTTCGAGCTGCTCCTTTTCCTACTTCTCCTTCGCTAGGGCCTCCTACAGCTGCTGCTTCTCCGACTTGAAGGTGATTTTCTCCTCCTCACGAGTTTTCTTCAGTTCCTCGCATATCTGAGTAATCTCTTCAACTTTTTCCCCTTTTTCCATGCATTCGAGGATTGGATCATATATTAGCACAACAGCTCTAGTAGTCTAAAAAAAATGTTAGTACAAAAAGAGTGCATCGTAAAGTGTGAGTAGAAAAAATGATGCTTACATTGACCAATATCTGTATTATGGCACTGAATACGACCTTGGCTAGCTTTTGCTTCATCCTCTCCTAGCCTTCTTCAGAGGTTAAGTGATCAATGAAGGCTGCACTTAGACCAGACTTCTCTGGCAGTTGACAAAGGAGTATGAAGAACTCTTCGTCTTTATCAACCTAGCTAGGAATCCCGAAAAAGGAAGAAGCTGGTTGTTTACTTGAAGGCTCCGGTTGGCTCGTAATAGGTTGTAGAAGAGGTGAACTTTGTAGGGCATCCTCAAAGGCAACCTTCCTCTTCTTTGAAAGATCAACCTTCTCTTTCCCCTTCGAGGTTGGAGGAGTATTCTCGGGGGTCCTCAATTTTGATCGAGAACCCAGTGAAGTAGGAGGTGCTCGCAACCTGCTATCGATCCTTGTCATATCTGTAGTAAAAGAGATTATTAGTATAAAGACATAATGTGATAAAAATAGGGAAATATAATAGATTCAAACTTCTATTTTTGCTGAGAAGCTAGGGGAGAAGAAGCTACTCGAGATGGTGGTTCTTAAATAGTAGTTAAGGCAAGAGCTTTTCGTTTCCTAGACTTGGAAGATGATGCACCAACTCCATTTTGTTTCTTCTATTTCTTCAAGCAGGAGGGTTTAGTTGGACGATTAGCACAGTATAGGAGAGTGGCACTCATGAGTAATTAATTCACTCAAAAATCAAGTATCATTCAACTTAAATATTTGTAAGTTCTCAAGCTTTTTATATTGGTTTGATGTGCTTTTGCTTTATTTTTGTAGTTCCTATGAATAAATGAGAATCAATAAATATTTGTGATAAATATGAATATTTCAACTATTTGGGATGAAAGTTGAGTCTGATATGAATGTAATGCAACAAAAATTAGGCAAAACAAAGCTAAAAAGAAGAAATGGTGCCCTTAGAAAAAAAAGCTATCTTGTTGAGTCTTAGTGCCGAGAGCGGCACGACACTGTAATAGTAGGGCCATGGTGCTGCCTAGAAAACTGAGTTTCAATGCCTAGAGCACCGCAGCACTTGTCAGGGAGCACTGTGGCACTACACAATGTCCAAAAGCACATTTTTACCGAGTTTTTAGATCTAAGCTTGGCAATTGATGCCATCTGATCGAATGGTTGACATTCCACCCGGCCTAGGTTACTTTAGAAGCCTTTAAATACCTCTTTAAGCCTCAATTTGAAGTGTGGAGAGTTGGAGAGAAAATACAAGAAAGAGAGCTCAAAAATCTTAGAGAGGAATGAGTTTGGAGCAAAAATTTGGAGAGGAAGCTTGAGAGAGTTGCTTGAAGAATTGATGCTTGAAGTTCTACCTCTACAAAAGAGTATTTCTAATCTCTTTCTCACCCTAATCTAAATTGGATTTTGTATTGTACTTGATTTTTAAATATTTTTAAATATATGAAATTCTTGTTGAGTTTAGAATTGGATTCTCCTATGTTGAATTAAATAATATATGCTTGGGATTTGATGTAACTTAAACTTTGATTCTATATCTTGATTTCTAACATGTTCTTTGAGGTTATTTTTGAATTTATTTATGTTGTTCCATGCTTCATGCTTCTCAACTCATTAGCTACTAGTTGGATGATTTGATTTCTAGAATTTGGCACTTGAGAGGGTGAATTTTAGAAACAATGATATGATAGTATAACCTAAGATTTTGTACAGTTTAAGAAAACTTATAATTCTTTTAAAGCCATGATCAAAGAACTATTGAACATAATAAATTCTTTAATTCTAGGTTCAAAATAGAGATATTGGAACCATAATTTAGTAATGATTTTAGTTGGCACTTGAGAGAGGGAGTAGAAATATCTTTGGGTTCCTAGCTTATAAATAGGAATAATTGATTACAATACAATTGGTGATCAAAAGATATAGTTGATAGTTAGGTGAATTCAATCCCCTAGTACATTTTTGTATAGAAGTCTCCATATTTATTTTTGTATTTATATTTATATTTGTATTTATTTAATTATAAACTCATTTAATTTGGTTGCCTAGATAAAGTTAGGTCACGATAATTCTAGTACTTAGTGATAGTTTAATACCCAATTCCTCGTGGGATCAATAACTCTATACTATCACTTTATTACTTGATTATGACCCGTGCACTTGCAGTTATTTTACATATATGCATTTAAGTGTAACAAGTTTTTGGCATCGTTGCGAGGGAATTGGTATTTTAGATTTACTTGATTTTAATTTAGGCGTTTATTTTTTGTTTTTCATTTTTATTTTTAAAATGTTTGTTTTGTGATTTACTTAGAGATGTTAGATCAACAAGTCCTCTTATAGTGTGCTCAACAAGACTCAGAGCCATTTTATTATGCATGGTGAAGATACAAGGAGTTGCTCACACTATATCCGAATCATGGTTTATCCCTGGAGTATCAAATACAAAATTCCTCCACAAACTTTGGCCCGAAACAAGACTATGGGTAGAGAGAGGAAATGGTACCTCCACTATCTACCAACTATCCATTGATGAAGCTTATTGGTTGTTGGAAGACATGGCTGATGTTGACTATCAGAGTTGGAGTTATCTAGCAAGCCACCTCAGTTTGGAAGATAACTCTAAGATTTCGGCGTTATGTTGTGATATTCCTTCTCACCAAGAGGAGCCTTTCTCCCAACTTTAAAAATCTTTTTGTACAATTTTTAGAGGAGATAAGACTTCATCATGAGGAGTGGGAGAGAAGGGCGACTATTCTTAGTTCATAATTTGAGTCTCTTCATGACTCCCTTAAAGCCATGACATGGGCAGTGGCTTTAATTAATGCACATGTCACAAATAACGATCAAAGCCATCATGATAAGCCGAGTACAAGTAGAAGGATCTTGAGTTTGTTTGATGATGACGACTCAAGTGAGAAGGAGAAACAAGAGTGGATCAAAAAGGGAGAATAACAAGACAACACTTGTGAATCTTCAACCTTTGAGATCTAAATCATCATGCTATCACCATTCATCAAAGATCACATCTACGATGATCCTATGTGGCCAAAACCTCCTCTACCACCACTAGCACCATTTATTCAAGCCCACCAAATACATGTCCCAGAGCTGAGACAAGTTGAGGGTATGTGCCAATTATTGCGATACATCACCAAGCTTGAGGGCATTCAAAAACAAGACCTATTTGTTGTGTTGTATGACACATACTATGGGCAGAAGTTGTTATTTGATGAGCTTCACCAATATGACACATACTATGGGCAGAAGCCTATGGAAGCAATTTATGGAGAGGAGTCCCGCACCACTTAGGTTAGAGCCAGCTTGTTTGTACTTATATTGAGCATTTAAATTTCAAGAACATTGCCAATTTTGAGTTTGGTGGTGAAAATACTTATTAGTTAATTATTTATTGAGTATGGTTTTGCTTATGTGTTGGTTGTCGTGACTTTCTTTCCATGAATTGTGTACTTTTAGGTAATCATTTCATTTTTCTTGCTTTTCTTTTGCTAGTTTAAATAAATTGTGAGTGTTGTTGAGTCGAGATTACTTGTTATTGATGATGAGTGTAATCATTTAATGTTCTCTTAGGTCTTTTGAAATACAATTCATTAAAATTATTTATGTGCTTAACTCACGTTAATTGAACCTCACTCTTGATTCTACACATTTGAGCATGATAATCATAATCACTTGACTCTTTGAGCTTTGGAGAACACTTGTGTATATTAGATAGGCGTTGATATCTCATGAACTCTAGAACCTATTTAAGTGAAGCTTGAGGCGAAATTCTATGTTAGGTGTCATTAGAGAAATGATTTAGGCTATCTTTGGACCGTTTGAGTCTTTCAAGCCAACTTTGATATATTGTCATCCTAGTACACCTACTTTGAGCCTATTTGTACCTTTCTTTTTCTACCATATATTTACCACACTAAATAATTACTACCAAAATTATCCTTAAGCATGTTGATTGTTTAAAATAGTTATTTTTTGTTGTGTTAATATTGGGAGAAAGGATGGTGTTATGAAAGCAAAAAAAAAAGAGAGAAAAAAAAAAGAAAAACCAAAAAAAAGGAAGAAGTGAATAATTTGGTAAAAATTTTGTGTCCTTACCCTTTATTTTATTTTTCAACATTAAGGACAATGCTAATTTTGAGTTTTGGGGAGAGGTTTTTAATTTTCATCTTTTTATCTTATTTCTTATCTACAAAGGTCCTGGATTAATATGCTTAAGGGTGATTTGAACCTCAAAATTTTTAATCTGAAATTATCTTACCTTTATCCAAGCCAATATTACAAACTTAATGAAAGACCTTTTGATCTTTGATGACATAATAACATATATTAGTGGAGAGCGATATAAAAAATGGGTATATGGTAGTTCCAAATTACATCAGATAGAGATCATTGATTGCCTAACGAAACACAAAAGCCTATCTTAAGTTCATTTTATTAAGTAATATTGATTTTGCACATACTTACACATTGTGAGTCTTAAGTGGAGTTAAATTGATGCTTGAAGTTGAAAATCTAGATAATTTCAATGTTTGCATTTCCATTGAGCTTGGAACATTTTATGGCTTCGGAGATACTTGCACAGTTTTTGATTCGATATAAAACTCACATTTTGTATTTTACTTTTCTTTTTCTTGTTTTGTCTTGCTTAAGGACAAGCAAATATTTGAGTTTTGGGGTATTTGATGAGTGATTAAATCATTCAAAAATCAAGTATCATTCAGCTCAAATAATAGTAAGTTCTCAAGCTTTTATGTTGGTTTGATGTGCTTTTGCTTTATTTTTGTAGTTTCTATTTATAAATGATAATCAAGAAATATTGGTGATAAATATAAATATTTCAACCATTTGGGACTAAATTTGAGTCTGATACGAATACAAAGCAACAAAAATCAGGCAAAACGAAGCTAAAACGAAAAAATAGTGCCCCTAGGAAGAAACGCTATCGTGCTAAGTTCTAGAGCAAAGAGTGCCGCAACACTATAATAGTAACACCATGGCACTACCTAAAAAACTGAGTTCCAGAGGCTAGAGTGTCACAGCACTTACCAAAGAGCTCTGGGGTGCTACACAGCATTTAGAAGCGCATTTTTAGCTAGGCTTTAGAGCCAATCTGAACCATTGATACCATTTGATCGAATAGTTGACATTCCACCCAGCCTAGGTTAACTTGGAGGTCCTTACATATATCCTTAAGCTTCATTTGAAGTGTGGGAACTTGGAGAGAAAAAGAAAGAGAGCTCAAAAAACTTAGAGAGGAAGGAGCTTGGAGCAAAAATTTGGAGAGGAAGCTTAAGAGAGTTGCTTGAAGAATTGCAACTTGAAGTTCTACCTCTACGAAAGAGTTTTTCTTATCCTCTTTTTCACCCTAATCTCATTTGATTCTTTTTATTGTACTTAATTTTTGAATATTTTTAGATGCATGAAATTCTTGTTGAGATTAGTGTTAGATTCTCCTATGTTGAATTAAATGATATATGCTTGGGATTTGATGTAACCTAAACTTTGATTCTATATTTTGATTTCTAATATGTGCTTTGATGTTGTTCTTGAATTTATTTATGTTATTCCATGCTTAATACTACTCAACTAATTAGCTACTAGCTAGATGATTTGGTTTTTTGAATTTGGCACTTGAGAAAGTGAATTTTAGAAACAATGGTAGGATAGTATAACCTAGGATTTTGTAGAGTTTGAGAAAACTTGTAATTCTTTTGAAGCCATGATCAAATAACCATTGAACATAATAAATTCTTAGATTCTAGGTTCGGAATAGAGCTATTGGAACTGGGATTTGGGAATCATTTCACTTGGCACTTGAGATAGGAAGTAGAAATACCTTTGGATTCTTAGCTTATAAATAGGAATAATTGATTAGAATGCAATTGGTAATCAAAAGACATAGTTAATAGTTAGGTAAATTCAATCCCCTATTACATTTGTGTATAGAAGTCTTCATATTCAAGTGAGCTACACTTTGCTTAGTCTAGGGCGCTCCATGTTTGCTAAAAAAAAGATGCCATTAGATAAAATAGAATGTATGATACATCAAAGAGTTATAGCTAAAGCTACATACTAGGGTTTTGGAAGAACCCATTATCCACATAACTGAACCAAAAAAATGGAAAACTCCATTTTTTCATATTATTACAAACCCCGTGAATGGATTTGATCGCATGATTTGACCACTTACTCTAATAGAAGACGCTGAAATTAGAGGGATTTGACTTCACTTGGTAGAACCAAGCAAACTCCTCAGGTGTGGGAGATCCTAAATCTATTTTATGGTATAATATATACAGACCTATCATATATTTATAAGTGTTAGGAGTTAATTGGAAAGGGACTATGCCACAGTAGTTGACTAGTAACTTTATGTATGGGTTGAGAGGAAGGTGTATGCCACATCTTAGAACTATATCTGAAAATGACGCAGTTCCACGAGGAGGTATATATGGTCGATTAAATTCTATAAGGAAAGGCAAAGAGGCACATTAATTTTGTAGTCACATATAATCTTTTCGAGCTTGTTCGTGGTGCAGCTTGTGTTTATGTTAGTGCATGACCAGTCACCTTCTATGTAGTTGTAACCCTTCGCAAATTCAGGTGTGTCTCTGACATGCTACGGCCACTGTTCTTATGGAAGTTCACCTATGTGAGGACTACTTTTCCTAGTACTAGTTATTTCTATCTTGGGCTCCTACTCTAAGTAGTCATCGAGATCTATCGAACTAGTGCTCACATCGGAGAATAATGACTCCCTTGAGAACGCATTCCCATCCCTAAGTTCCTTGCTACTAGACATCTAAAAGAGAAACATGGGACATATTTAGTCCTATGTGAGCATCATTTTATAGGTAAATGATATGAATTGATTTATAAAGCTAACCTAAAGTATGACCTAGAAATAGGTGCACTAGTTTGTCTATTGTTGTAGGTATACTAGCTATAAACGAGCAATTTGGGGCTAGAAACCCTAAAAGCTATACCAACATCAAGCTATTCGTCTATCTTAAATCTGATCGAACTTTTCCAATCAACCTATGAATTCGTCTAATGGATTTCTATTCTACGAATTCGAGTATCTCTTCAATAAAATGTCATTCAACTACTCGGTTTTGTCTATCTACGATCTTATCATATTCTTCTAATTGATTTATGGGTTTGTCTATCTATTTGTCTACAGAAATTTTTCATTCAATCTAATTAGATTTGTGTCTATTATTCAACCTGAATAGAACATAGATTGAACTCAATATACAATTCTACAGTTTTTTCTACAAACCTTGAAATTTCAGAAGTTACAAATTCTTATATGGGTTTCATAATTTTATATATCGAGAGTAATCATCGATATTCAATTAGAGAGCTTAAATTTACAGTTTTATGTTCAGATAATCTCATCCAAAGCTTCACCAGTTCGTTTGAGTTAAGAGAATTTTGATAGAAGTTCGGATTTCTTAAGACGATTTTCAAACGTATATTATTCATGTTTCTATAAATGCTATGGTGAATAGAGAAAAAAAAAAGGAGAAGGGTTTGAAGAGAGTGATGCCAACCTAGAAGTCAAAAGAATACAGAGGATATTTGCTTAAATATCATCAAAAAAATCTTGCTGAAAATAAAACTTGTAACGGTAGCCAAGATTATCAGAAAATTAAGGCAGTGTTCAGGTTTCTCGGTGATGAGGAGGATTCTTGAGTTCTATAGGAAAAATTTTTTGAGTTTGGGAATTTCTTGCAGTTTGAAAGCTTAAAGAGTTCCAGAAAATAAAAATGAAAAGAGGAGGAAATTTCTCTTTATATATCTCTCGAGTCGTTAATTTCAACTGTAGATTGAGGAGGTTGCTTTTTGAGATTAATGGCCGAGATCTACGTGGGAGAATTGATTTTCAAAATTAAATGAATTTAATTTTCAAAATATGAAAAGTTTTGATTTGAAACGATGGCTGATGTCATTAGCATCATTATACCTACTCGAGAAACAGAGGTGTCTTATCGAGCCTCGCTAATCTCTTGTGAAAAGTGGCACGTGGTTGCATCTGTCAGGGAAGTGTATGAGTGGTTCTTAAAAGAAGTGACTCGAGATTTTTATGACTCTTCGAGTGATTCATAATGACCTCATAATATCCCACTCTTAAGCTCGCACTTATTAGAGAATGAAGCTCCATTTGGCCTTAAAGAAGTAATGTAGTTGAGGGGCAATTGTTGTGCAATCTAAAATCTGCATCGTTAGTCAATGCTAGAAAAAGCGTCAACACAGAGATAAATGCATTAGGTCCCATATGTGCTTTTTGATCAAAGTGAGACCTCCTCTGAATGAATAATGTGTTACTAAAAGAAAAGGAAACTAGATCAAGCTTCTTTAAATGAGCAATATGGAGGAAAGGAAAATAAGCTTCTGGGTAAAGAACAACAATCCACTTATTAGTTATTACCTAATTTGTATTATTATCCAAAATTATATTTTTTGACCATGTACTTACCTGTTTTCATAATTGGGAAACATTAAGCTAGCGTCATGTTGGGAAATTTGCCCTAAAAAGTAGACTTCCAATGTTACCCTTTTAGTGTAAACAACTTTCTCTTATAAGCGATTATGATATTAGCTAGATTAAACTGTCTCAATTGAATAGTTTATTTATCTAAAAAAGATTCCATGACTTTATTTGTGTATAAAGAAACAAACATGATTAATCGCTAATTATGGAGACACTTGTTTCCTTATCTAAGTCTAAATTAATTAGTTGACAATCTAAAAATAAAGATAGGATACTTTATTTCCAAAAGATTGTTGTATTTTTCTATCACAATAGGAATGATATAAGTTATGTATATTTAGTATAATTAGGTAATATAAAGAATTAGAGTGTTGTAACTAAATTCTCGTATTACCACAAATTAGCTCTAACCACGGAAATCTTAAACCTTGATGTTTGACTTGTAACACCCCTTAGTTTAACCATATTGCCATATACAATCAAACTATGAAGTATTATTCTTTCTTAAACACTATCTTTTGTTTTGATAAAAAGGTGGGCAAATTTTGAACTTTCTAAAATCTTTAAACAAAAGCAACTGCATGGCATTTCTTGTTAAAAGTGTCTTTAAAGAATGTATAATCAAAAGAGGTTTTCACCAGTCTATTTTGCCATCAACAGTAGCATTTACATTACAACAAAATATCTCAAAATAAAAATGTCACCCACAGGTCAAGCTCGTCTACATCTATATGATCATGGTGACAAAAGGCAAGCCAGGCAACCAGCTAGTCAATACCAAAACATGCCTCCTCATCTGCATCACAAGACTAAAATGAGCTAAAGCTCAGTAAGTAAAAACTATGCATGCTTATGAATACTTTAAAATCTCAAAAAGTTCCCATTGTACCCTTTTCTTTCTTAAACATTTGAGTCTATGCATTTTCCTTAAAAATTATTCTTAGTTGGGCCCCTTAGTACATTGCTGATCCCATAAGTCGATAGGCCGTGATAACATTGGGCGAAAACTCTGGCCAAGAGTAAAATAAGGTGCGACCATCGTGTAAGGTTTTTTTTTTTGAAAACTCCTTCCCTCATCAAAGGGGCATCTCACACCGCTCTAATATTGTCCCGCTTCAATGAGACACATTATAAGATCCGCAAATCCCACTTCAACGGGAGAGTCTGCATCAATAGACTTACCTATCCAGCTCCGACAGACTAACAATTGCCATTAAAACTTATCTTATAAAATTGGTACAATGGTACTCACTTTCAAATACTCTTATAATAAAAGTCTCCATTTGCATGCNAATTTTCAAGACACACATTTTACAAAAAGAATGCATTAAGATACTTGAACAGGACCGAAATCAGAACTTTCACCAATTTAGGAAACTTAATCTTAAAATGACTCAGGAGTGTATAAATCACTTAAGGTACTTAGCAGCCAATATCTAGCATTGAAAAACTATTCAAAAGTAGTAAAAGATGAATGCTAGTTCATTAGCACAAAAATGATCCAAAATGGCACCTAATTTTGTAAAACTAGTTCATTTGCTTCTAAATGGTACCATTTGGTTTTAAAAATATTTGGACAGCACCTCCCCTATTTTTAGGACATCCTCACATGATTAAAATCATGGTTTAAGACCGGTGGTAGTAATCAACAAACCAATTCCCATATATACAAATCAAAAGAAACACCTAGGATAACATAGGAGCACATTTTAATTCTTTTTCAGTTTAGACAAGTTTAAAACAATTTTTGCACTTGTCTATGGCTACAAATAGCAGATAAATTAATGGAATAAATAATAGAATCCATGACATATCTATTGCAAGTTGAGGAAATCGGATTACAAGTATAGAAAGCTTAATACACCCACGGAAACACTTGAATACACAATTAGCAATTTTGGGGCTCTAGGTGTAACCTGAATTCCCCACTTAAATTCTATGTTTCCAGCAATATATAAGGGTTTCTAGGACCATTATTAATCAAATAATTACTTTGGTTTAAGGGCTAACACAAAAGAAATTAACTATAAGTTCAAAATCATACATAATGCTCACTTTGACTAGTTTGAGCTTTTGTTTGAGTTCTTGCCTTCTACCTCCACCAAACTGATTCTCTTGGCTTAGAAAAATATTATTGGACTTAAGAAGACCTGAAAAAACCATTATTGAAGTGGGAACAAGTAGAGAATTGAAATTAAAAGACAATACTAAGGAAGAAGTACTTAATAGAATTACCTTGACTAGTTTTGGTGTATCTTGCTTTCTAGGGCTCAAATTTGAGTTCTACCACTTGGAAACTCTTGGAAATGTTTGAGGGAAGTTGAGAGAAGTTAGAAAAA
>JXTB01000080.1:792029-812784 GCA_002914805.1 Parasponia andersonii
ATCCTTAGCATGGTCACCATATTTTTGGTCACTCCTATACACCCAAGTGTAGCCAAAGTTGATGAATCCTACCTTAGAAAGTGAAAACTAGTCATACTTTGACTTATGATTCTATATAGCCAATCTTATTGTAATTTGGTGGAACCTAGCCCTATAACCAATCATTAAGCATTCAAATAAGCTAATTGCACTCCAATTAACAATGCAAATATAGTATTAATTTCATAATTATATTCTTTGTTCTTTTAGCATACCGAGCTCTTTTTCTGAGAGTATTGAACATTTACACTGCATTAGGACACTTCGACAATCATTAGTGTAATAACATGTATGTAAATGCACATAACATAATGAATGAGTATGTTACTATAAAACTACTAGGAACGACTTCTAGATGCTTAATATTCAATTAGAAAATATTTATTATTGGCTTAATATGCATGTGAGAATCTTGGGCACCACATGACCAGACTTGCTTTCATGGATTATAGCCTTTTGATTCATTAAAAGACTATCCTCAGTGAAATTAGAGGCAAACTTTGGCATTTTGGTGGTTATGGCTGATGAATTGATGAGAACCTCAAATAGTTATAGACCTTATACATTAATGTCACTTTAAGGTCTTTCAAGATTCATGGAATAATTAAATCTAAGATATTAGTATTCACTTTGTGAAGTGGTTGTTAATTTTGTCTAAATGACCATTGAGAATAAAATTATTGACAACATTATTCCTTGATAGAAAGATGGTAACTTAAAGATAAATATGTGTTGGGGGGGTATTATAGTAATTTCACCTATCCAACTACAACATTATACAAGGATTTTATATGTGATATAGAATATGCTAGATAGATCAATTAATTAAAACTAGTTGATTAAATCTCCGTAAAAGACATGACATTTAATCTAAGAGTGGAGTGTCCCCTTTACTAAAAGTATTTATATAAATACCATAATAAGAGTTATTATGTATTAATTAAACTATTGGAGTTTAGATTATTTGGATCCATTAACCCTCTTGTCTAACTCAACAAAGCTCATTAATTGGTTGGTTGTATTTGTGAAATTGGCTTCATGAAACTGTGTACAATAATGATTTTACATAGAAGTTAGTATTTTTATAAATAAGTTACACGAATTGGATATATTTATAAAATACACCCAACGCCGACTTTTAAAACTGATATCTATGTATATTCTTAACTTAATGTATTCTTTTAAAAGTCACAAACTTGGACTATGAAAATTCATGACAATATTTTTTATTTATATAATTCTCTTACGATAGTTAACCAATTATTGTAAATATCATATTAAGAAATTTATAGAAACTATTGAAGGAAATATTATTATTTTTTTATGAGATTTAAATAATGTGCAACTAAAAGGGCTTTCAGGTGAGGAGAGGGGTCACAAGTGGACCTCTTAAATCCCAAGCTCTCCTCAGACAGTTTAAGTCTTTTTGACATTGCTTATTTAGTCTTACATTTGTTTAAATCAATATATTAGATAATAAGATAACATAATTATTTAAATATCTTTAATTACTGAAAATATACTTCAAGNATATTTAAGTAAACTGTATTATTTAAAGAGAAGACAACTTATATAGAAATTTATAGTGGTGGTATCCCAAAGTTCGTATCTCGCATCCATCCCCACCTCAATTTTAGTCAACCCATCAATCAAAACAAAAGTTATTTGCCTTTGGTATCTACAACATAGACATTTACACTACATGAGCTTTCGCTCAGTAAGTACAATTCATCTCGCAAAATATTTCATACAGAAAATATTTTATGAAAGTTCAATTTTTGTGTCCTTGTGTAATAATTCAACTTGTATTTTATGAAAAAATCTTTTATCACATATGTTATTATAAAATCTTTTATCTTTCTTGAACTAGACTATGTAATATATAGAATTGGAGTGTCGTAACTCAATTCTTATATTATCGCAAACTAGTTTTTAGTATGTAAATATTATTCCTTGATGTTTGACTAGACTTGCTTTCATGGGTTATAGTCTTTTGATTTGTTAAAAGACTAGCCTCAGTTAAATTAGAGGCGAACTCTGCTACATTGGAGGTTACAGCTTATGAATTGATGAGAACACCAAATAGTTAAAGAGATTATACATTAATATCACTTTCAAATCTTTCAAGATTCATGGAATAATTAAATCTAAGATCTTAGTATTCACTTTGTGAATTGGTTGATAATTTTGTCTAAATGGCCATTGAGAATAAAATTATTGACAACATTATTTCTTGATAGAAAGATTGTAACTTAAAGGTAAATATGTGTTGGAAGGGTATTAGGGTAATTTTACATATCCAACTACGACATTGTATAGGGATTTTATATATAGTATAGAATATGCTAGATGGATCGGTTAATCAAGATTAGTTGATTAAATCTCTATAAAAGGCATGACATTTAATCTAGAAGTACAGTATTGGGCCTTTAGTGGAATATCTCATTTACTAATAGTATTTATATAATACCATAATGAGTAATTATGTATTTATTAAACTATTGGAGTTTAGATTATTTAGATCTGTTAGGTCCTTTGTCTAATTTAACAAAGCTCATTAATTGATTGATAGTATTTATAAAATTAGTTTCTTGAAACTGTGTAAAATGATGATTCTACACAGAAGTTGATATTTTTATAAATAAGTGACATGAGTTTGATATATTTATAAAAATATTTTGCATCATTGATCCATAATGTTTCACCTGTTTGGAAATTTGATACTTAATTTTTTTAAAAATAAAAATTTACAATAATGGTCTAATTTTATGAAAATTATACTAACACCCCCTAGAATGAAAAAAATTAAAGTGACACCTGCTCAAGGCTAAAATAAGACTAATAAATCAATAAATTAACTAATTAATTATGTTATTCTTTTTTAAATTATGTGACTAATTGTTGTTTTAGAATAACTAATTCATAGTTAAACTAAAATTTAATCAACTAGAAGTAAAATTTTACTTAAATTTATTTTATACGGAAAGGTGTCTGTATTTTTAATACTAAATTAATTTTGGCATAGGATTGTTACTCTAGGTATAAGCAAGTATTAAAATTCCAATGTCACTATCGATATTGAGATTTGATTTTATGGATAATGTTAATGACAATATCAATATTGAAGATATTCAAGAAAATTATTGAAATTTATCTTAAAACTCAAAATTTTCAAGGATCAAAACTCTAGGAAATGCTAAAACAAGTGATATTACATTACTTATACTAGTTTTTATTTTTAAAAAATTCTTTTCTATAATATATAAGACAATAAATATATACGTATATAGTAGAAAAACGATTGAATTTCATTTCTTAGAATAATTTTAAAATTAGAATACATTTCATAGTATTTTATTTAATACATTTCATATTAATACCTTACAAATTATAACTAATTCTAAATTATATTAAATAAATAAAAATCAATGTGGAGAGAAAACTATGATATATTTATATTTTTTACTACCATATTTTATTTTAAAAATAATGAGTTGAAAAAAAACTCGATATTTTTGTCAAGATTTCAAAATGTCGACGACATTATCATGACAACATCCGTAAATATTTCTAGATTAACTCATCTTTTTACTGATATTTTACTGATATTGATATATTATTAATATTGTCGATATTTTATGAATATTTTATGGATACATGATGAAAAATATATTTCTACCCAATATTTATATCAACACTTCTAAATACAAATATTGTTGCAATAATATGGACAAGTGTCACGATATTTTAATCCATGGTATAAGTTTAACTATTTCTTGACATTCAATTATCCAATAAATTGTTCTTTTGTACGCACTAATTCTATGGAAAATGCCATCCAAAGTTATTATATAGACAATAATACTAGGAGTTCCACGTCGAGATTCAAGTTTTAGGAGTGCTCCAGTGATCCTCGGCTCTCACATTTTGGATGGATGAAATTTTTGAGGGATTGGTTGAACAAAATAGTTTATTGTTCTTTAGACTTTTCTCTCTCTCTCTCTTTTCTTTAGTCAGAGAACCAGCGTCTTTGTGAGATCTACCCGAGGGTCTTTGTGAGATCTACCCGAGGGGGATCTAGATCTCCACCTCCAATGTTTTTTCTCACCTTTCTTTTTTCTATATTTTAGTATCCAATAATCATTCTACTTTTGAGAAGGTAGTGTAGTACTATAGATCTAAATTTATAAATATTTTGTTCCACCTGATTTTAGATCGTATGAGTTCCTTTTAGTTTTATTGCTCTTGTGTATGTTATGCTGTTTTTCTTCTAGATATGAAGCTTTCAAGATCTAGATTTGAAAGATCCTATCTTGCTAAAGATCATTCTTTGCAAATGATTCGTCCTTATATCAATTGAAGGAACTAACTCTGATAATAGAGGATGATTTGAACGAGTCGAAAAGGTTTCTCTTGTGGAGTTCCAACATATCCCATTATGCACATTATTTATGCATGTTTTGTGCATATTTTTTACATCTATATTCATTAGTAAGAATTTAGTTTAGTTGATTATTTATAGGTATTAATTATATTGTAATCTGATCTTTGCTATAATTCTGTGTTTTGTAGCGTTGTTTCTATTGAAATATAAGTCATCTTCTTCAAAAACAAAAAAGTGATGAAGAAAAAAAAAAAAACCAAATTATAAAACATGTGAAACGTTCTGAATCAATGGTGCAAATTTTCTTAAATTCATATGGCCTCTAATGGGCTTTTTGGGGTGAAAATGTAAAAGGGAATATTGATATACCAAAATCACAACACATTAGGTACCTAGATACAGGCAAACATAGTTTTCCACCAACATGCAAAACACATTATACATTAGAGACTAATAGTGCTATATATTTACACGATTTGAGTCAAAAGTTTACGTTTCAAATTTTAATTCCGTATGGCAAAATATATTAATCTAAGGTTGTTTTCGTTTTTTTTTTCCCACCTTTCTTTAGATATCATAATATGTATCTCAAAAAAAAAACATTTCATAATTTCATGGGTGTTAAATTTATTATTAACTAGCTGCTAGTGATATGAATGTTATAGTAACTTTGTCACTCCATCTTATATATGATTTGGGAATGAAGGGCCCATTTATATGCTAAGATTAACACTCTTTTGTATATTGATGTTTTGTCTCATAATTGGAAAATTTTTAATTATATTTGCTCATATTGTAGTAATATTCCATGTTAGCTGGCTGTCCCAGTTATTCTATTTCATTATTATTATTATTATTACTACTTTATGTTTCTTGTAATGCCAAATATCTTTTCTACGTTCTATCTGCTTTCAAAATTAAAAGCCCTAATACAAAGGGCAAAGACCAAGGCGAACATGAGAGCTAAAGAAGCATTGACCACAGCAACCACCCCTAGAAAATCTCGATCATACCCAAGGTACCTTCTCATGAACTCCTGCACAGTCTCGCCTGAATCAAGAACTTCATTTACATCACCATACTGCGATACCACCAATCCGTACAAACTCCATGCAACTGGACAAGCCCAGTAGTACCATCTCCACCATATTGGAATCCTCTGTCAAGAAAAAACAAAAAACACTAAATAGAAAGGAAGAACAAGCTAAGGTTTTTAGTGAAAATACTACTCTTAGGTTCTGTTTAGAACTTGGATTTTTAGAGGGAAAGAAAAAAATTACAAGAAATCCCATTATATCTTGTTTGGATTTAAGCAAAAACTGAGAAATTTTTTTTCAAAAAAAATGAATTTAATTTGATATTATTTTTTAATATATAAATTATTGAAATATTAATTAGTAAAATTAAAAGTGTCAAAATAAAATTTTATAAAAATAAAAGGTATATTTCTCTTTCTTTTTCTATCATTTTTTTGTTGCAACTTTTTTTCTTCTAAAATCTGGATTCTAAACGGAACCTCAAAGTTTTTTAGATTCTCACGGTTCGGGGAATCACGAATCCTGAAAACAGATTCCAGATTCCATAAAATGCGGACGAAACGATCGAAGCAATGTGGTAGTTAGGCGTGGCTGCGACGGTCATCATGCCGTAATAGGTGAAGTAAGACAGTGAGAAGTAGCTGAAAAATAGGTACCAGAGGAATTTGACGAGATTCATTTCGAATCCCATCATTGTATATACTATGACGCTGTAAATTATGGCTTGGACAAGAACGTATGGGATTTCAATAATCGCCTGGGAAAAAAATTGGACATCAATTATATATGGTTATGGAACTTAATTGATTGAACAAAGAAAGTAAGTAATACATGAGAACTGTCACATGCTTAATAATTTTGTAAACTACCTGTGCAAATGTATATGGAAAAGGTGAATACATTCCCGCAGCTCTCTCTCTGTAAAAGACTGTTCTTTCTATGAAAACTACTGGTTGTACGGATAAAGCATTTTGGACCCCAATAAAGGGAACCGCCGCGAACATGGATCCCATTGCGTTGATCAGGCTTTGTTGCTTTTTCCTGCATTTTTGTTGTTCAGAATGGGAACAGAGATGGCAGAGAGAAGAATAGAGTTGATCATTGGATAAAAATAAAAATATAAAAATATAATTGTAAGTTTTGGGCATAACTATAAAAATATAAACATTGGATCTAGCGAAATGCTCAATTTCTCCCATTAGTGTTTTTAGAAATAATAAAAGAAATTTCATTGGACGGTAAGTCAGCCCAAATTTCATCCTTTTATAGACAAAATTAGCCTTACTCTCAGTCTGTAACCAAACAAACAAACCGATAAAGAAACAAAATGATGGTGGGTGAAAGGCAAAACAAAATCAGTAAGATCATAAGAAAGGTTAAATGAAGGGAGAAAAAACAAGAATTCTTTTTTAATTGATTAATGGTGTATTTTGGATAAGATATCTATTTTTATTTTTTAAAAAACAATTGTCACTTAATTAATTTGGAGGGTGAAACTTCTGTCAATTTATTAACCCAAATTTGGGAGATAATTTAAGTATTTCACCTAAATTGATGAAACACGTTTTGATTATTCTTTAAGTTTTTTAACTTGCCTTTTTGATCCCAGGTCCCAGAACATTGTTCCAAACATCAAGGCTCCAAGAGTGGTGAATAGCAATCTAACAGCGGTGTAAGGTGGGTTTCGCAAGTAAGACAAATGTTGCTTCCACAGACAAGCAATGCATTGTGTGAGAAATGACTGTGAATATTTAGAAGGGAAATGGAGATCCCTTGACTCAGGAGAAGGTAGGCTAAACCCTTTGATGACTTCTTTGTTTCTCCTGGCATTGTCATTATCAGCACGAAAAGGTTCTTTTAGCATCTTTTTATTAAGTGCAGTAAGCTATTATCTAACCATAAAATTAACAAAACAAGTATAAGGTTAGACTGACCTGTATAGTTCTGAGTTCTTGTATACATCAGCAAAATCAACCCCCAAAGCTATTTCTTGAGCTGACGTAGTAACTTCCAACATCCAAGTTGCTGGGTTGTAACTGTCTTTAATTTGATTGACACCTTCGATTCCCTTGTACCAGAAAAGGGGTCTATGTGTTATGAACTTCTTAAAAGTATGCTTGCAAAATAAACCCTTTAAAAGTGACATTTTTTTTTTTATAAAGAAAGGCATTTGTTAATTTATAAACTATTTGTCAAAAAATATAGTTTTCTTGACTACATGACCATTAATCTTGCAAAAAAGGTTATTTTGTAAAGAATTTTAGAATATTCACTTTTTAGTAAAGGTCACTTTCAAAAGAAGTTACGTATTTAGTATAGAATTCGAATCTTATTTTATAAATCTAAAAATAACTTTTATATAAAAAAATTAATAAGATCAACTTTCTATATAAAAATTATTTCTGAATTTATAGAATAAAATTCGAATTATTCGGTAAACAAATTAACTTTAAAAAAAAAAAAAAATAGGCAATTTCACCCTACCTCAAAGTAATTGATTAGATGGCAAGAATGGCGACCTAATGGCCCAACATATATTTCTTCTCCTCCTCGCTTCAAAAGTAGTAGCTGCAACCACATGTTTTAATCATCTTAGAACTAACAAAGCGGCATGATATAAGATACTATGCAGAACATAAATTCATTTGACCTCGTCGAAAGCTTCAAATATGTCGATGCTTGGCTGATGAATCGTGCACACGACGGTTCTGCCTGTGTCCACTGTGTTCCTAACTGTTCTCATGACAATTGCAGCAGCTCTGGCATCTAATCCTGAAGTTGGCTCATCCATGAATACAATAGAGGGGTTTGCCACTAGCTCAACTGCGATCGTCAGCCTTTTGCGCTGCTCGGTGGACAGACCATTGACGCCAGGCAATCCGACTATTGCTTGACGCAATGCGGTGAGTTCCACAAGCTCCATCACTTCCTCGATGAACAACTGTCACAGATATTCAAATGTCATCAGGTACTTAGTAGCTAAAACAAGTCCCATTAGTCTTGGCTTGTAGCTCTTTCTTTCTCATATTGCTACTTCTTAGAAGTCTCATTGTAGAGATATAAAGATGATTGACTAAAAGCTTAGCTTATGAACACAAAATAAATGTAGAAATTCGATTTTAGTGAACTTCCTTGTTCTTGTCTTTGCTAGATATATAGCGATTTGGCCCTACTTTTCTTGTGTACAGTTACAAATTGCGTGAGGAGACATGTCAATAACAAAATTTAAACACATCTGTTCCAATACCAACCTTTCTGGTCTCCGAATCAACATTAGATGGTAAACGAAGCCATGCAGAGTAAAGCAAGGACTCATAAACAGTAACATGCGGCGAATGGATATCGTTCTGCTCGCAGTATCCAGAAATTCGGGCAAACGTGTCTTGCTTCTTAGGGTAACCAGAAATTCTAATATCCCCTTCAACATATCCACCAGTTTTCCTACCAGCCAGCACATCCATCAAAGTGGTTTTACCAGCACCACTAACCCCCATCAGTGCTGTCAAAACACCAGGCCTGAAACTACCACTGACTCCCTTCAGGAGAACCAGTTTATCCTCTATGACACCATGATTCTTCATTTCCTGCAGGTTCAGTTCAAATGTTAAATATCCAAGCTTGAAGCTGCATTAATTTTTGGATTGTACAGATTAGTGTATATTGTATACTTGATTAATCGAGAAACAAAAGGTGAAAACTATTTGCTTTGGAATCACCTGTGGCATGTCAACAGAGTATGTGATATCATCAAATGATAGGGAATGTGGTTCAAAGGGAAGAATCATTCCTCTTTTATTGGTACGACTCTGCTCGGCAACCCTGTTTCTAACTTCACCACCAGTACTCTCTGCATCTTAATTGAAGGTTGGATTGGTATTTATAACCCAAGAATCATAAGGGAAAAACATAAACCAATGAGGTTTTACCTATATTTGTTTGGTGCCTTGATGAGTTAATTCTGTTATGGGTTTGAGAATCTTCTGACTTAACAGCTTGCGGTTTTCCAAATGCTGCACCATCATTTTTAGCAGGACATTAGGAGAAGGCCAACCTTTCTCTAATGATAAAGTTTCTAGGATTGATCAGCTAAAGAAACTCACGGTTGAGGTAAGTAAGAGATAAAGTGAAACCAATGTTGAAAACAAAGATGGATCCCATGAGTGCTCCGACGCCAAGCCAATACCAATATGCATGAGGAAAGAAGCCTCGCGACTTCAAAACTGCAACTCCTAGATGTTCTGTTGAGTTGGGTAGAACCTGATTTTACGAGAGAGTAAAATTTGAAAATCAGAAAATTGTTTTAGAACAAACTCATTGTTTACAGAGCAATCGTTTCTGAAAATTACATGTCTCCAACTTCTCCCAAAAAACTCGTTAGCTACCATTGCGTTCTGACCGTACATCATAGGTGAAATCCAGTAACCCCAAATCCACCATTTCTTAATATTATCTGTGAGATAAAGCAAGTAAAGATATATATTAAGTTGACCTCCAATTAGTGAAAAAAGAAAAAAAAAATGAATGGTTGTCTTTTGATGTAGATAGTATGTTGTTTGTACCTCTAGACAGCACAAATCCACCTAATCCAAAAAGCAATTGGAACACAAATGAACCCATGGTGTTGGCAATGATCATGTTCCTAGATGCAGCCGCTATAAATCGGCATAATCCAGAGGCCATCTGGCTAATAAGTACTAGCACTATGTATTGCTTTAACAACCTGCATCATATATCATTGAAGAAGATTAAGCATCATGCAAAATTAGAGAAGATAAGAGCTGATGCATAGTTTTTACTTATCTACCTTCCAATGTTCGGATCAAATCCAATGCCATAATACGTAATCAACATCCAAACTGCAACTTCTAATAATGATATAGGGATCTTGAGAACCCATGTTGGAAGAGCATATGCCCATGAAGGGAAGAACAGAAAGTTCCTTTGCTTATAAAAGACTGGAAGTTTGGCGATAGTCATACCGATCTCTGACATCCCATTGAACATAGTCGCAGCCAAAGAGAAGAACAAAGCACCAATGTAAATTCCACCATCATCTACTGTATTGTGATACATCTCAGTTCTAAGGAAAACTGTGGTTGCAATTAGCCCCAATATCGCAAGCTAAAAGAAGAAAAAATGAGACAAACAATATTATTGCTTACCAAAAATAATAAGATTGAAACTTGGTACTTAGTTGGATTTTACCCACCTGAGTAAGCTTGAAGATGTAGACAAAGGAGTTTCTCTTCATAAGCAAGAATTCTCTTGAGAAGCAAGCTTTCAGTAGCACCTTCTTTTTCACTCCATATTTTTTAGTTGTCAAAGCAGCTCTGTGGTTCTTGCTCTTGTCAAAGGGAGTTAAAAGCTCATCTCTGAGTTTCAGTCCCACATGAAATGATTGATATGCATCAGCAAATTCCTTGACAGTAACAAATCTGTAGCATTGATCCTCTCGTGCCCAATACTGCCCTTGATCTTTCCTCGATGTCACCTAAGATTTAACAGCGTAACGCATATAAAATCCTACTTTCAGCACATAAAGAGTAAGTTGTATTAGAAGATTACTACCTCCTGGAGAAAGTCGGCAACACCTTTCCTCTCAGGACACTTAAAACCCATGGATTCAAAAAAATCAAGCACTTGTTCACGAGGACCCTGATACACAATTTGGCCGTCAGATAAGAGAATGACATCATCGAAAAGTTCATAAGTCTCCGGTGCGGGCTGGAGTAGAGAAATGACGGTAGTCCCATTCAAAATGTGAACATACTGCTTCAGAGAATTCACGATTTGGTACGTTGTTGAGCTATCCAAACCGGTAGAAATCTCGTCCATGAACAGCGCTTTTGCTGGTCCAACAAGCATCTCACCTGTAGTTTTGAATCATATTCAACCTGTTACGTATGTAGAGAAGAGAAAAAAAATACAGTACATCTTGCGAAGGGACAGCATAGTTGACTTTCTATACCAGTTGTGACACGCTTCCTTTGTCCTCCTGATATACCCCTTAACAATTCATCTCCTACCATTGTATCAGCACAGACTTCCAATCCCAGAATCTGAAATTATATTAATAATTTGAATCAAAATGGAAGTGAGGGAATTGTCCAACTTTTCCATAAAGATATTTATACCATAATAAACATGAAATAAATAACTAAGACAACTGAGTGATGCTTACTCTTAGAATATAATCTGTCACGACATTCGTCTCTTGGCCTTCTGTAGCTGCAGCCTATAGAATTATACATGTAAAAGAAGAGAATCAGAAGAACCATACAAGAAGTCAACCACATATTAAAGATAGTCTTGTGAATTGTAAATAAAAAGAATGAATAGATTTTGTGTAACAAAATCCTGGATGTGAAGTTTATCGAGTATACAATATCATGAATCCAGAATAATTTCGACATTTCTAGCTTTTCTTTCACATGTTTATGCCATAGAGCTTGTAGGAAAAGAAAAGAATTAAAAAAATTGGAAGAGCTTTGTTACCTTCATGTACACATCAAGGTCTAGATCAGGCTTGATATTAGCTGCTTGCTCCCTTCTGGATAGCTCCGATAACATGTCTACAGATGGAAAAATCAGTATAACTAAAATCTAAAAGGTGCTTTACAAGTCCATGGGACTAATGCCTGAAAATACTTTTCTGAGAAAATCGATTTTCAAATTGAACTTACCCAAACGTGATCCAACTCCTTGGCATCTTGCAGAGAAGGCCAAGGTTTCCCTCACAGTCATTTCTCCAATATGGACATCATATTGACTGATGTAGGCAGCAGTCCTTTGAGGTACAAACTCATTCATATCATGGCCATTATAAGTCACCCTCCCGGAAAACTGAAGCAGAGAAATAGTTCAATTTTACATAGTTGGCGAATAAAACAAGCTTATCGAGTGAAAATTCTTTCACCTTCAAATCTTTATCAAGCTTGCCTGCCAAAGCCAATAAGAGTGTGGTTTTGCCAGAACTTGGAGGACCCAACAGCAATGTCATTCTGAAAAATTCGATTATTCAGGGAGGAAAATGGGGAATAAGTGCATCAATATTCTGTTTGGACTTAGGAATGAAAAAATAACTTGCAAAAATAAATAAAATGTGACTCCTCTTACTCACCTCCCTGGTTTTATGACTCCACTAACATCATGAAGTATAGTCAAATGTGTCTTTCGACTTGAAATAATACCCAAATAACTCAAGAAACGCTGTAAAATCAAAGAAAAGAACAAATAAATTAGAAGAAAGATATTGTTCTGTTTCTTTTGTATCTAATCTGATGATCCTGGAAATGTTACCTCGAATATATTAATGGAGAAGTTATAGAAGGTAGGTAAAGCTCTGCTTCCAACATAAGCCTCTGTCTCCACATTAAGATGCTCGAATCGAACTTCAATTGTGGGAAGTTTTATTCCAACTCTGCAATTTATCAACAAACTTGTAAAAACCATCAATCAAAGCTTACCAAGAGAACAAATTAAGAAACCAAACGTGTATTTTTGAGACGAAAAGAAAAAATTGCTTCCCCTGTTTGGCAACTAGGAAAACTCATACTTGCATCAAAATTGGCATTAGAAACAAAATGGGACAAAGCAGAAAGAAGGCCTACCTATCAATCCGATTCTTGAGTTTCAGCAAGAACTTTTCATTACCCTCGTCAGCAATAGTAACTAACCTTTCAATTAAACTCTTCCTTTCATTTATTCCAAGGTCATGAACATCAATCTCAAGGGCTTCTCCACGAGAAGTCGTTAGTAAACCCTTCCTCAAACGAGTATAAGTTGGAAGCTTCTCTAACGCAACCCAACGAAGAGCTTCTTCATCGTCTTCTCTATTTGAAGAAGACGACCTTGAGAAAACTTCGGAAGTATTGTTCCTCCATGAGGTAAAACTTCCACTTCTGTAACTATTACTGGCTCGATAAAGTTCAGTACTAATCTCCATTTTGTCTAGCTTAACGAAGATTGCTTCAGCACCAAGAAACCCTGAAAAAATTTCTTGTATAACTTGACTAGAACTTTTAAGTGTATATCTATCTATATAAATATATGCGTCAAGCAATATGAACGAAACCCAGATTGTATTTCCTTTTTTACTTGGAAACTTCCAATCCTGTTTTTATATTGAGGATGGATTTCACAGAAAAAAGAAATTCTAAAATATGAAATCAGTCATTATTAGCAAATAAAAAAAATATATCTGAAAAATAAGGGTGCAGATACTTTGTAACATGAATCTAGTCATGGCTTTAATGCAAAATATCACAAGATATATTTTCAGAATCATGGAATTATTGAGAGAGATTTTCTCTGGATTTTCACTTTCCAGTTTCTACAAAACCTTCTATAAGTAAAGACTAATATGTAGATTCTATCACATGGACAAGGGATCTTAAAAATAATAATAATAAAAAAAAAAAAGGCAAGAATCTATGTTGAAGATTGATATATTCAAACACGTGAACTAAAATAAATGCATGGATATGCAACAATTTCTAAAACCTACCAAAACCCAGAAAGCCTACGTTCCGATGTATAAAGGTTAGATTAAAATGATCTCTGTGTAATATCCATATCCTATTATATATATTTTCTTAGATTTTTACATAATGCTCAGGATCCGGTATGCATTCATCATTCATCGATTATACCATTAATTAAACTGAAACATGATCCGTAAGTCATAATGCATTTTAAAAGTTCATTTGTATAGTAGCACTTCTTTCTCATAGATTTGAGGAATTAATTCTCCACCTATACAAAATCCGTTTATAATATCTGATTCCGAAACATGCTATTGAAGTGATCTTTTTATTTCTTGACGGCATAACACTACATCGATTGAACTGAAAGAAGACATAAAAAATTAATCGCCTTTGTCATATTTGAACAAGTTACTTGACACTTTATTTGGTTAAAATTTAAACAACCAGAGTGCAGAATCTTAATAAAAGCGAGCTAATTACATATTATGGCTTGATAGATTTCAAATAGTACTTCCACTTACCGAAAAACAAATCTGATTTATTTCGTATCTTTCACTCAATGAGAAAATGAGTCAATTTTATAGGATCATTTTACTTAACAGCGACGCAGCCAAAAAAATTTTCACGGATCAAAATATATTGTTAAATTTAATTTTTTTCCCTCTCTTTTTTACTCTTTATTTTATTTTTCCTATCAAATTGACTTCTAATTGAGTAATATAATTTACGACAATATAAAAATGATTGAAATACAAATGGTCAATATGGACATGATTTAAATAATATTTCAAAGTGAGGTCCAAAGAAAAATTATTCATAAAAGTGTGGAAAAAATTATATATTTAATAATAATTGAAGTAAAGTTTAAAAATCATAAAATCCAATAGGGCAAATAAGTAGCATTATTAAATTATTTTCTAAAATATATAGATAAATTTTACAATATTAAAATTTTAGGGGACAAATAAAGGATCTAATTTAATATATTTATAAATACTAGGGGAAAAATGAATATTTCAAAAAAATGAGGAGGCCCAAGGTGGCTCCATCTACGACGCTTAAGAAATGATGAAAAAGAAAAAAAAATGAAGTGAATAAAATTGAAATAAATGAGCCTTGTTTCCAAACTAATGAAAAACATGACTTACTTTGTAAAAACCCAGGTTTCTCAAGGGTAAAGTGGTCATTTTACAAGTTTTGGAATAAAATAATGGAAGGACTAATTTGCAAAAGTTTTAAGATATGGGGGTTCAAGTACAAATTTTGGAGGGGCTTGATTGAAAAGATTTCAAAAATTAGAAAACAATTATGCAATTTTGAAAAAAATTGCACAGTCCCATGCAATGGTCACGTGGGCTTCCTATTTTCTTCTCCTTTCTCTCTCTTCCTCCATCAATCTTTTCCTCTGCTCTCTCTTTCTCCCTCCTATCGAAGGAGTGCCGAAGAAGCATGGAGCAATCGCCCAACCACCGGCAAGTCTTCACCACGCCACCGGGAAGCTCCCTCGCTGGAAAATGCTATTTTCAGTCATGGAAAACTTTGAATTTTAAGCGTCGTTTCGGGCCATTTCAAGTCACATTCTAAGACATATCGGATTTGTTGGTAAATTGACCTAACACTTAGGAAAATCATACATGCATGCAGATATGGAAAATACATGATCATATCATGAACGCAGCGGAAAAATAACGGATTTAAGTTTTAAAATTTTTACATGAAAATAGTTTTCATAACCATATAACATACATGCACAATATACAGGATCATGTACAACATAAATCAAATCTAGATACAAAACCCTAGAGATGAGATTAGGGTTTACCTCTTGTAGCGTGTTCCTCCTTGATCTCCTTATTGATGGTGATCAAACCTCCAACCTTAGATCTTTTTGTCTATGATCTTGCTCTTGGTTGACGAAACGAGTGGGCACCAAGTCGAAACCTTCGTTGGAGAACGATCAAGAACGCCTTATTGATCCTATGGAACACCGGGATATGATATGAGACTATGAGATTATAGGAAACATTTTTCTCTCTCCCTTAGTCTATGTTGGCCGAAATCTCTCTCTCTCTCCCTATGCCTTATGCGTGTGACTCTATATGAGTTACTGTGTAGTTTTTCCTCTCATATATCTTATTTATATAGGACCAAAAACTGCTAACCCTACTCCAATTAGGATTGGGCTTATTCTCCAATTTGGGCTTTGGGTGTATTTTTATAAATATGTCCAACTCATGAAACTTATTTATAAAAATACCAACTTCTGTGTAGAATCATTATTTTATACAGTTTCATGAAACTTATTTCACAAATACCACTAACCAATTAATGAGCTTAATTGAACTAGACAAGAGACCTAATGGATCCAAATAATCTAACCTCCAATAATATGATAAATACATAATAACTCTTATTATGGTATTTATATAATATTATTAGTAAAAGGGACACTCCACTAAAGGCCTAATACTGCACTCTTAGATTAAATGTCATGCATTTTATAGAGATTTAATCAACTAACATTAATTAACCGATCCATCTAGCATATTCTATACCACATATATAATCCATATACAATGCCGTAGTTGGATAGGTGAAATTACTGTAATACCCCTCCAACACCTATTTATCTTTAAGTTACCATCTTTCTATCAAGAAATAAAGTTATAGATAATTTTTTTCTCAATGGCCATTTAGAAAAAATTATCAACCAATTCATAAATTGAATACTAAGATCTTAGATTTAATTATTCCATGAATCTTGAACGAACCTAAAGTAGCATTAAGGTATAGTGTCCTTAACTATTTGGTGTTCCCATCAATTCATAAGCCACCACCTCCAATATGCCAGAGTTCACCTCTAACTTCATAGAAGTTAGTCTTTTAACAAATCAAAAGGCTATAACCCATGAAAGCAAATCCAATCAAGCATTAAGGATTAAGATTTACATGCTAAGAGCTAGTTTGTGATAATATAAGAATTGAGTTACGGTACTCCAATTCTTTATATTACCTAGCCCAGTTTAATACACATAACTTATTGATGTTGTATTAGTGTTTCTATCAGAAGTTAGATACTTCAATAATTTGAGACACATTATTCCCATTGAGATAGACAAACACTACAACCTATAGTAAATAAAGTATTCCATCTTTATTTACAGATTGTAAACTACTTCATTCAGACTTAGATAAAGAAACAAGTCTCCCCATAATTAACATTTAATCATGTTTATTTCTTTATACACATATAAAGTCATGGAATCTTTTTCAGATGAATAAACTATTCAACTAAGAAAGTTTAATCTAGAAAATATCATAATTTCATATAAGAGATAGTTGTTTATACTCAAAAGAGTAAAATTAGAAATCTGCTTTTTAGGACAAAAATCCCAACAATCTCCCACTTGTCCAAAAAGCAGTTACTAAAAATAATATACTAAAAATTCTAAAATGTTCCAAATGACCAAAATTAATAAAAGCAAAAACTAAGTGTTCAAATAACAAATTAATGACTAAGAAAAGCAATGAAGATCATAAGCTCTCTCTTCATCATTTTCTTAACGGACTTCTCTCTCATCCTCCAGAAAGTCTCCACTTCTGCTGATGAAGATAGTATTCGTAGATTGTCTATAAAGAATGTATCCCTTCTCTTCCTTTGGATAGCCAAACAGAAAACACTTTTTTGAATTCTTGTCAACTTCGTCTCCCACTTTTTTGCACATGTATACTTCGCAACCCCATACCTTTAGATGCTCTAAGCTCTCTACATAGCCCATCCACATCTGAAAAGGTGTCGAAGTAACTCTATCTGATGGAATGAAGTTGAGGATATATGAAGCTGTCCTTAAAGCATAATTCTAGTATCTATAGGAAAGCAACGACTCCTTGTATATCAACTCTATGATTTGCTTAAGTTTGATGTTGTACCTCTCAGTAGCTCCTATACGACTATGCTCATAGATAGCCTTATATTCATAAGGAATAGCAAGATTGGCTAGTGTTGGACTCAGCAAGTCTCGAAGAGAATCCACATCTTCATGTTTGGCTTCAATCTTGAACTTCTTGACCTTGGTGTCATGTTGCATTTGTACCTTTCTGTCGAACTCATGGAAAGTATCTAGAACTTCATCGTATCTCTTGAGAAAATAGACTTGACCGAAGTCCGAATATTCATCAACAAAGGTGAAAAAAAATGTATGTTTATTGTAGGAAACTACCTCCATAGGTTCACAGATATGCATATGTACGCACTCTAAACATGCCTCAGCTTTCTCATAACGAGCAGTAAGAGGACGCTTGTAATTTACAGGCTTCTTGCAATCCTCATAGTCTTTGTCATTGTTGATGTCTACTTCAGGCAAGTGACCCAGCTCCATAAGTCTGCGAATTTCTGAGCACGGCATGTGTCTGAGTCGCTTATGCCAATCGATGGTGTTGCGCTCCTTCCCGATGTCATTCACCATCTCTTAAAGTGTAGTAATGCTCATGATTGAAGATGATGTACCTTGTGGTATTGGGGTTAGGACATAAAGTCTATTCTGCATTTCTCCCACACAGTACAATAGATTATTATAGAAAACTTTCACCTTCTTGTCAAACTCAAAGCGATAGCCTTCTTTAAACATCTTCGATACCAAAAGAGCAATTAAACTAAATTCCGGTACGTAATAGCAATCTTTCAAGATTATGGGGCTATCATTGATCTTGAGGTAGGCATCGCCTATACCCTTTATTCGAACTCTTCGATTGTCTATCACTTCCACATCACGACCAACATCATTTAGTTGATTTGGTTGAATGAACCATTTCTTGTCATTGCAGATATTGACACTAGATCCTAAGTCCACTAGCCAAAGATCTCTTCTATCCTCTGCAGAGAGTGATTTTCTTGGCCTCCCAAACAACTTAACTACTGAAGAAGCCCCTGACCTATTTTCAGTAGAGGTATCCTCATGTTTATTATCGTTCAAACTCTTTGAACACTAAGATGTCTCCATAAATAGCCTCGTTTTACTCCTTGTACTATATTCCTTTATCTCTTTCCTCTTTCTCGAAACCTTGTCCATCCTATGAAATAATATTTCCTTAAACTGCAAAATAATAAGATTCCCAATTAGACAAAAGTCATAAAATAAATCCAATTCATAATCGAATTTAATGAATTCAATTCACAATTAAATTCTATAGGTTTCATTCTCAATTAAACACATGGGAAAAATATAATCGAATACAAACATCTTTGTTTCGATTCAATTTTGCAGTAAGATAATAAACGGCTCAACAAAGGTGTTTATTATCTTACGTAAGATAATAAATACCTCAACAAGGGTATTAATTATCAGGAATGAACTTTGACAAAATCACCAACTCTTGTGATTTATCAAAGCAACTGATTTAAAATTAGTAGACAATTCGTGCAAAATATTGGAGTACATTTAGAGTATAATAAGAAAACATAAATATTATGACATATAATCAAACAAGAAGATTATGTGTTATGCTCTTATTGGTCATTTGGAAACTAAGAATAAACTATAAACAAGTATGCAAATTATGATCCTCCTAGTACTCAACTAAGTTTGCTAGTTTATCTGAATATAATGTAATTTAGAATACTTAACATTAAATCTATCAAGATAAAATAATTGTATAAGAATCCCTAATACTGTTACAAATATTCAAGGTATTTTAACCTATCATAGATCACAAGTTGTCTACAGGTAATCATGTGAATCTACAAGTTAAATGTGAATAATTCACTTTAGACAAAAAGATAAATATCTCATATTCCAGTTTGCTAATTACCCTGTTTATCGGTCCATATAATTATTAACATAGCTCCTATGGGAGGTTAATAGTATCCTATGTTGAGTGTGTAACCATCATTTCAATTCACAAGCATTCTTAAACAATACAGTCTCCACGGGAGATCTGTACGTAAAGTCCACTCGCAAATTTATCCTAAGAGACTCAATACCAGTAATACCCAGATGAAAACCTTCCTACGGGAGCTCAGCAAGATTCTGAGGCGAGGCACATCTTTAGAACCATTGAACCAATGATGGAGACTATAGATATCTCATACCCACTCTCACTCAATCTTTTAAAATTTAGGGATCCTGATTTTACCCAGTTATCTAACTTATTTAGTAACCACAAAATCAACTATGTATATCCAATTATGCGACTTAAAGAGAATGAACTAATTTAAAACATTAGGATATACTATAATAAACATAGTACTATGATCAAAACAATTATTGTCTAAAGCCAAAGTGCTAACACTATAATATTATACATCTCATATATATAAAATTAGATAATAAAAGCATACAGGACGTAATGATCAAGTAAGAAAGTCTCTGAATTGTAAATCATTCAAGCAAAACTTTTCTAGAAAAAAATTGAATTATTTAGTAAAAAATCTTTCAACCAAAGATAAATAATTGAAATACTATATTTAAACCAAGTCTTGTATTAAACATTAGTTTTGAAAAATGGACTAAAAAACTTTAACCGGTAAATTATTCAACCAATAATTTTAAAGATTCTTAGTAATAGAATTTAATCAAATTAAATTCCAAGTGCATTTATAAAAATAAGTAAACAGTTGTAAAAAAATATTTTTGTATAAAAGTTTTACAAATAATTATAAATGTAAATAATGAATATAAACAACTTTATAAAAATTCATTAATTTTCTCAAAATTAATCCTTTCAAAACTAAAAAAATGGTTTAAATAATTTTGGATTAAAATGTCAAAATTAAAAATCCTCCCACTCAATATGAAAATCATATCAAATAT
>JXTB01000080.1:815155-825322 GCA_002914805.1 Parasponia andersonii
CAATAATATGATAAATACATAATAACTCTTATTATGGTATTTATATAAATATTATTAGTAAATGAGACACTCCACTAAAGGCCTAATACTACACTCTTAAATTAAATGCCATGCCTTTTATAGAGATTTAATCAACTAACCTTGATTAACTGATCTATCTAGCATATTCGATACCACATATATAATCCCTATACAATGTCGTAGTTGGATAGGTGAAATTACCGTAATACCTCTCTAACACCTATTTACCTTTAAGTTACTATCTTTCGATCAAAGAATAATGTTGTTGATAATTTTGTTCTCAATGGTCATTTAGATAAAATTATCAACCAATTCGTAAAGTGAATACTAACATCTTAGATTTAATTATTCCATGAATCTTGAAAGAACCTAAAGTGGCATTAATGTATTGTGTCCTTAACTATTTGGTGTACTCATCAATTCATAAGCCATAACCTCCAATATGTCAGAGTTCACTTCTAACTTCATAGAGGTTAGTTTTTTAACAAATCAAAAGGCTAGAACCCATTAAAGCAAGTCCAGTCAAACATCAAGGATTAAGATTTATATGCTAAGAGCTACTTTGTGATAATATAAGAATTGAGTTACGGCATTCCAATTCTTTATATTACCTGGTCCAGTTTAATACACATAACTTGTTTATGTTGTATTCATGTTTTTATCCGAAGTCAGATACTCCAATAATTTGAGACACATCATTCCCTTTGAGATAGACAAACACTACAACCTATAGTAAATAAAGTATTTCATCTTTATTTACAGATTGTAAACTACTTTATTTAGACTTAGATAAAGAAATAAGTCTCCCCATAATTAACACTTAATCATGTTTGTTTTTTTATACACATATAAAGTCATGGAATCTTTTTCAGATGAATAAACTATTCAACTATGATAGTTTAATCTAGCAATATCATAATTTTATATAAGAGATAGTTGTTTATTCTCAAAAGGGTAAGATTGGAAATTTACTTTTTAGAGCAAAAATCCCAATAGGATTCGTATCGTTAAAAGCAATCTCCAATTATGTATTTTGTGACTCTATTTTTCTTATTTTGAAAGTTGCTATTTTTGAGTTGTTTGAGTTTGGATTTGACGTTTTGATCTAATCGTTGGATTGTGTTTTACTATTATTTTGGATTATACTCGAGAAATGAATAAGATTGATGTACATATATATATATATATATATATATATATATATATTAACTATGTTTGGTGACTGGTAAGAAAAACTAAATCGGACAGCTAAAATGTACCTTGTTTCACATGCTATCAGTCTAATTTCACCATGGACCCAAATTGGATGAATTATATATCTAATCTAGCTATTTTGTATATTAGGAATTCAATGAAGAGGTCTATTTATGGACTTGAAACTTCGTTGAGAAGTTGATTTTTCACAAGAGAGAGATCGAGGGCTTGGAATTGGCTCCCGACCCTCCAAATAATCGTCCAACGATATCTTAAGATTCCAATAGTGTGGTATTGCTATTCTGGTGAGATAGAGATTCAATTACCTTTGTTTATATCATTTTTTTATTGAAACTTATTTTATATAACATGTGATGACAAACATGATTTTAGAACTATTTTGGATACCTGTGATGGAAATAGATTATATAATATATATTGTATCACTTTAGGACTTTTTGAGTACATGTTAATTTTGGATATATCAAAACTAGGGTCGTTATACTGCCTGTTTTTCTATAAAACTTAATATGCTTATTTTATTAAAAAACCAGAGTATAGCTATTTTCACACTTCAGTTCCATATTGCACCTATCACTACGTGCTAGTATCATGGGTTTATAATATAGCGCTATGTGTTTCACTATTAGTGTAGAGTCTGTTGACCCGTACGAGGTTTGATTTCTCTGATTACCTCCCCATTTAATAGGCGTAGACAATACGATTTCTATTTCCGGTTTAGTAGGCGACACATGGATGTCCCCTCTGGGTATGGGCTTAGGTGTCAGGCAGACTGTTAGGTATACTTAGTGCCATCATCATGGGTTTCCACAGATAAGAGAATATGAGCTCATGGGTATAGGATGATTTGTGTCATGTACTTATGAATTGAATGGCTTTGACTATATTGTTATATATATATATATATATATATATATGGATTATCAGTTTTGGACTATTACATATATATATTGGATTAAACTGACCATATAGAAAATTTTCATTACTAAAATATTTTCAAACGATGTAACTGCTTTCCTACTGGACATTTTATACTTACCCGAACTGCGACTTAGGTGACCAAGAGGATTAAGAGACTATCTTTGACTGTAGTTCGTGGTCTTGATAATGCTTGAAGCTTGTTATTATGATGTTTGGATTGTTTGGATTTTGATTTAGTATTGAACCAGGACTACCACTTTCTATTATGTCTGTGAACTTATGTATGCCATTTTGGTATTTGATATTTATTGTAGATGATGACGATACTTGAACTTAAACTTTAATTATGTATTTTTGCTATTATTTAATCTATGTTTAATAATATATACGAACTGTGGGAGAGATTCACTAGATGAGATTTTAAATATTTTATTTAAATAGACTATTTTAAAAATTTGAAACTTTTAAGTCTTTTTCAAAATAAATCAAAGAATTTCTCATCTTAGTAAAATTCCCTTCTACTCCTTACCCAAGTTTTAGGTCTTGATAGAAATTGTGGATCAGAGCTTGAGTTTAATAACTTAGGCATATCACCATTAAACTAGGTTGAAGTTATTTTTATATCAAGCATGCATCATTGTCTCACTAACAGCTTCGCATATTATTTCAAACTTTTAAAGATGCCTCTAAGAAGAGTTTCAAAGCACTAGCTGGGTATCAAACCTCCTCATTATCCAGATTTCACTTATCTAATTGGCATTTGCCTAGATGAGCAATCTTGATTATCAACCTCTAGCTCCAAGGGAATGTCAGCTGGATTAATGTGATTACCTTCAGCAGTTTATGCACCTTTAGTCAGGGCAGTATAATGGGAGACTAGAGCCTCTAATGCAATTGATTGGTTACATGAGATAAAGAGGCACTTTCAAGCCCTTGGTATTCCGTTAGAGGTTTAGGCAGTCTTTATCGTTACTCGTCTGATAGAGAGTGTCATTCACTAATCAAAGATAGTGGAACGAATGCAGAATATGGTAGATCTAATTTGGGAAGGCTTTGAATGGCTTTTCAGGGCTCAATATGTCAGTGAGGACTAACAAGATGAAATTGTGAACCGATTTGAGACATTGATTAAGGTAACAAGATGGTGAATGAGTATCTGACAGAGTTAACAGAGTTAGCAAGTATTACCCTTAGACCAGATATGAGTAAGAAATATAGAATTACCAAGTTCAGGAGCCATCTGAACTGGAATATTTTCAACAGAATCAGGGCACAGCCTTCCATTGTCTTCCTGAGATTACATTAGCTATTTAGCGGGCAGAAGTCATCGAAGAGGGACTAGATTCCAGGATAAATCAGTGTAGAGGTAAGGACAGAAAAGTTACTAGAAGGAATCAGGGGTAATGGTTAGCCCAGGGTATTCTGAACAGTGGAAGCTCAAATAATAGTGGTTTATCAGGGGGTAGTAGAAGTAGTCTAAATGGAGGATGATATACCTAAGACAATATTCAGAATCCGTTATGGTCAATTTGAGTTTCATGAATCAAGTTTCATGAATCAGGTTTTCAGACCGTATTTGAATCATTTTGTGGTTGCATTCATTGACAATATCCTGGTGTATTTCAAGACTCAAGAAAAAGCATGTCGAATACTTGAAAATAGTACTCAACGGAGTTTCCTCAGTTTGGCAAGTTATTACTGTCTTTTTGTGCAAGATTTCTCAAGAATTGCCTTGCCCTTGACCAAGTTGATCAGAAAGAATGTCAAGCATGTTTGGGATCATGAAAGTGAAGAAGCTTTTATCATGTTGAAGTGTAGTTTAATGACTGTATCTGTTCTTACTATTCCTGACACTAACGAACCTTATATAGTATATACTGACACTTCAAAGATAGGTTTAATATGTGTCTTGATGCAGAATGGTCAAGTTATGGCTTATGTTTCTCGTCATTTGAAGCCATTTAAGAGGAACTATCCCACCTGTGACTTAGATCTTGTAGTAGTGATCTTTGTACTGAAGATTTGGAGATGTTACTTGCATGGTGTGAAGTTCAACATACTTTCTGATCACAAGAGTTTGAAATATCTCTTCACTTAGAAAGATTTGAACTTGAGACAACAAAGATGGGTTGAGTATATGGAGGATTATGACTTCGACTCATAGTATCATCTTGGTAAGGCCAATGTTATAGCTAATATACTAAGTAGGATACCTTATGGTATGCTAACTGCACAAGTGTTCGAGGATTGGAAAAACTTAGTTACAATTGGTGACTGCAACTTGCAGTACTTTAAGAGTGAAGGAATTGCTTGCCTCAGCAATATCGTGATTTCACCATCACTTCTCTAGACTGTCCAGCAGAGTTAGTGACAAGATTAAGAATTGAGGACAATCTAGAACTAGCTTTAGAATGGTGAACAGTTAAATGATTGGAGTACCAATATAGAAAGGTTCTTGCTTTTCAATGGGAAATTAGTTGTGGCTAATGACCCTAACCTTCGAGAAACTATTCTAACTAAGGCTCATAAATTAAGATTTATAATATATCCTAGTAGTATTAAGATGTACAAAGACTTGAAGATATAGTATTGGTGAAGAGGCATGAAGAAAGATATAGCTACTTTTATACCTAAGTGTTTTACTTGCCAGCAAGTCAAGGCTAAGCACCAGAGGTCAGTTGGTTTACTTCAGCTGTTACCTATTCCAAAGTGGAAATAAGACAAGATCATGATGAACTTCGTGACCAGTTTGCCTAAGATGTCGAGGAATAACAATGCAGCTTAGGTAATAGTCAATCAGTTAATGAAAAATGCTCACTTTATACCAATCAGGATTAACCACTCACTTATTAAGCTTAGTAAACTATATGTGGAAAACATCATACATTTACATAGTATACCTTCAAGCATAGTTTCTGACAGAGACCCAAGGTTTACATCTAAGTTTTAGAGAGCCTTGCAGAATGCATTTGGTATGTAGTTGAATACGAGTACAGCTAACCATCCTGAGACAGATGACCAATCTGAAAGGACCATTCAGATTCTTGAGGACATACTTCGTTATTATATACTAGATTTTAGTAAGAACTGGGATGACCACCTTTTTTTAATAGAATTTACTTACAAGAATAGTTGCTAGACTAGTGTAGGTGTGGCTCCATATGGGCTCCATACGAAGTATTATATGGTAGGTCATGTAAATTGCCATTGTATTTAGCAAAACCTAAAGAATATGTTACTCTTAGACCTAAACTAGTTGAGAAGACTACTAAGAAGGTCAAGGACATCCAAGAGAGACTCAAGGAGATTCAGAGTCGCCAAAAGAGTTATGTAAACACTAAGAGACATGAGGTAAAGTTCGACACTAGTGATTTTTATTCTTGAAAGTGATTCCAAGGCATGGTATTACAAGATTTGGAGTTAAGGGTAAGCTTGCTCGAAGGTATATTGGTCCCTTTGAGACCACTAATAGAATCAGACTAATGGCACATCGCTTGAATCTACCGACATAGTTAGATTATGTGCATAATGTGTTCTATGTATTGTTGTAGAAGAAGTACACACCAGACCCATCTCATGTTATTCAGCATGTGTATGTATTGATACAGGAAGATGTGTCTTATGAGGAGTAGCTTGTTCGCTTGTTGGCAAGAAAGTTGAAGGTGCTTCACAATAGGGAGATCCCACTTGTTAAGGTGCTTTTGAAACATCACAAGGAATACAAAGCTACTGGGGAACTTAAGACAGAGATGTATAAGAAGTATCCACACTTGTTTAACTTTCACTTGGAAGTTGTATTGTGATTTATACCTTGACTTGTACTTGAATTTCGGGACGAAATTCCCACAAGTAGGGGAAAATGTTAAAGATTTCTCAAAGGGTAAAATGGTCAATTTATAAGTTTCGGATTAAATTAATTGAAGGACTAATTTGCAAAAGTTTTAAGATGTGGGGGTTACAGTGAAAATTCTAGAGGGACTCGGTTGAAAGGATTTAAAAAATTGGGGGACTATTGTGTAATTTTGAAAAAAAATTGCATAGTCCCATGCAATGGTTACATGGGCTTCCTATTTTATTCTCCTTTCTCTCTTTTCCTCTATTAATCTCTCCCTCTACTATCTCTTTCTCTCTCTTATTGAAGGAGTGCCGAAGGAGCATGGAGGGACCGCCTAGCCACCGTCAAGCCGCTCCGACCATTGGCGAGTCTTCACCACGCTGCCAAGAGGCCCGTGTCGCTAGTCCTGAGCCGCTGAGAAGCTTCCTTGCCAAAAAAACCTTATTATTGGCCACGAAAGACTTTGAATTTTTAGGTCATCTCTAGTCACTTTCTTGGGTTCGTTGGATTCATATCATCAAGAGAAATCTCAAGGTATTTATTTCGTGACACCATTTTGCCCAATTTAAAAGTTGTCATTTTTGAGTTGTTTGAGCAGGGATTTGACTTTTGATCATATTATTAGATTATATTTTTGATGTTATTTTTGGATTATGCTTGTGAACTAGAGAAGATTGATATATATATATATATATATATATATATATATTGATTATGTTTGGTGACCGGCATGAAAAATGAAATTGGACCATTAAGATTTGCCTCATTTTGTATATCAGCAGTCTAGTTTTGGCCAGACCCGAATTAAACAAATTATATATCTAACCTAGTTATTTTAGGTGCTAGAAATTTAGTGAAGATATCTGTTTGTAGATTTGAAGCTCTATTGAGAAGTTGATTTTCCACAAGAGAGTAATCGAGAGCTTGGAATTGGTTTCCAATCCTCCCAATGATCATCCAATGATACTTTGAGGTTCCAATAGAGTGGTATCGCTATTCTAGTGAGGTAGGGATTCGTTTATCTTTGTTTTATATCGTTTTTTATTAAAACTTACTTTATGTAACATATGATAATAAACATGATTTTAGAACTTTTTTGGATACCTGTAATGAAATTAGATTGTATGATATATATTATATTCCTCTGGGACTTTTATAAATACAGGTTATTTTTTGGGTATATAAAAAATAGAGTGTTATGCTGCTCATTTGTCTATAAAACTTAATATACTTATTTTATTAAAAAACCAGAGCACGACTGATTTTACATTTCAGTTCCATATTACATGTGTCATCGAATCATATATGAGTATCACTTTAGCATCATGGGTTTACATTGTGGTACTGTATGCTCCACCGTCAGTGTAGAGTCCGTAAAACCTACGTAGGGTTTTGCATGCCACTAGTTCGATTTTGACCTAAACCCAAATTAGACTGATTATATATCTAACCTACCTATTTTGGGTACTAGGAATTCAATGAAGAGATTTGTTTGTAGATTTAAGTATCTATTGAGAAGTTAGTTTTTCACAAGGGAGCGATTGAGAGTTAGTTTTTCACAAGAGAGCAATCGAGAGCTTAGGATTAGTCCTGACCCTCTAAATGATCATTCGNCAGGTTATTTTTTGGGTATATAAAAAATAGAGTGTTATGCTGCTCATTTGTCTATAAAACTTAATATACTTATTTTATTAAAAAACCAGAGCACGACTGATTTTACATTTCAGTTCCATATTACATGTGTCATCGAATCATATATGAGTATCACTTTAGCATCATGGGTTTACATTGTGGTACTGTATGCTCCACCGTCAGTGTAGAGTCCGTAAAACCTACGTAGGGTTTTGCATGCCACTAGTTCGATTTTGACCTAAACCCAAATTAGACTGATTATATATCTAACCTACCTATTTTGGGTACTAGGAATTCAATGAAGAGATTTGTTTGTAGATTTAAGTATCTATTGAGAAGTTAGTTTTTCACAAGGGAGCGATTGAGAGTTAGTTTTTCACAAGAGAGCAATCGAGAGCTTAGGATTAGTCCTGACCCTCTAAATGATCATTCGACGATAACTTGAGGTTCTTATAGAGTGGCATCGCTATTCTAGTGAGGTAGAGATTCGGTTACCTCTGTTTTATATTGTTTTTGATTAAACTTACTTTATGTAATATATGATGATAAATATGATTTTAGAACTGTTTTAGATACATGTGATAGAATTGGATTATATGATATATATTATATTACTTTGGGACTTATTTGAGTGTAGGTTATTTTTGGGTACATAAAAAATAAGACCATTATATTGCCCACTTTTCTATAAAACTTAATATGCTTATTTTATTGAAAAACTAGAGCATGACTGTTTTCATACTTTAGTTCCATATTGTATATATCATAAGATCATACATGAGCATCATTTTAGCATTGTGGTTTGTAATGTAGCTTTGTGTGCCCCAACACCAGTGTAGAGTCCATGAACCTACGCGGGGTCTGATTTCTCTGATTATCTCCCCATTTGGCAGGCGTAGACAATATGATTGCCCCTCCAAGTTTGGTAGGCAATATATGGTTATCCCCTTCGAGTATAGGCTATTTGGTACACTTAGTGCCATCATCCTAGATTTCTATTAATGAGAGGATGTGAGCTCATGGGTATGGGTTGATTTGTGTCATGTGCTTATGAATTAAATGGTTTTGACTATATTGTTTTATATATATAAATATATATATTATCAGTTTTGGACTATTATATATATATATTCTTACATTAAACTAACCATGTAGGAATTGTTTATCATTAAAATATTTTCAAACGATGTGATTACTCTCTTACTGAGCATTTTATACTCACCCCCTACCTTCTTTCCTTATGTAGTGTTTAGTGCGACTTAGGGTGACTAAGAAGAATAAGAGGCTATCTTTGAGTGTAATTTGTCGTCTTAGTAATGCTTGAAGCTTAGTGTTGTTATGGTGTTTAGATTATTTAGATTTTGATTTAGCATTGAACGAGGACTACTACTTTCTATTATGTCTGTGAACTTATGTATGTTATTTTGGTATTTGATATTTATTATAGATGATAATGATATTTGAATTTGAATTATATTTTTTTGCTATTATTTAATCTATGTTTAATAGTGTACACAAACTATAGGAGAAGTTCACTTGATGAGATTTAACATATTTTATTTAAATAAACAGTTTTAAAAAATTGAAATTTTTACAATTTTTTCAAAATAAATCAAAGAATTTTTCATCTTAGTGAAATTCTCCTTCTGTCACTAATTCGGATTTTGATTGTGACATACTTAGTCCAGTTACTCTTTTAGAACCAAGTGAAAGAAGGGAATAGATTATCGAGAAAGGAAAAGGATCCAATAATGATTGAACGTGCGCAACTGCAAAATATTTTTAATATACTCTTAAAAAAAAAATTCTCAGTAAATTAAACACAAAAGATACTAAACAAAAATGTATCTATGGCCTCTGAAAATTTAAGGCCCTAATAGAAAAGGCAAAGACCAATCCAAAGAGCACTGCAAAAGAAACGTTGACGACCGCAACAACTCCCAAGAACTCATGTCTGAATCCGAAATAGCGTCTGAAAAATTCTTCCACTGTCTCCCCCCGTCTCAGCATTGATTACTTCCTTTACGTCTCCGAACTGCGATGCCACCAGTCCGTACAGAGTCCATGCAAGGGAACATGCACTCTAGTACCATCTACACCATATTAGCATCCTCTGTGTAACGCAACTTGGGCGTAAATAATCAGAACTAATTAAGAAGAACGGTAAATATTCACTGCTGATCGGTTAAAAAAAAAAGAAAAAAAAAAAAACTTACGGGGTGAGGCATGTAGAATCCAGAGAAGAGGCCCCATATTGCGTAGAAGGAAGAGGAAAAAATTGAAGCAAGGCGATAGCTGGGAGTGACTGCTACGGTCATCATGCCATAGAGAGTGAAGTAGAGCATTGAAAAGAAGGTGAAGAACAGATACCAGACGAACTTTACAGCCGTCCATTCATAGCTGATCATTGCATATACTATGAGGCAACAAAACGTAGCTTGAAAGAAAATGTAGGGAATCTCAACCACCACCTGCAATGCAAGCGCGGTTACAAGAAATCAAATATATATATATATATATATATACATAATATAGTTTTGTAA
>JXTB01000080.1:825602-846664 GCA_002914805.1 Parasponia andersonii
CTCAAAATAGTTGATTAGATGGCAAGAACGACGACCTAATGGCCCCACGTATACCTCTTCTCCTCCACTCTTCGTAAAGAAAAGCTGCAAGTGAAACATGTTTTTAAATAGAAAAATTAGAAAAGTTTCAACTAGGAATTTGACAATGGAGAATCCACAAATGGTTAAGCCTTAAATTTCTTACCTCATCAAAGGCTTCAAAGACGTCAATACTTGGTTGATTAATTGTACAGACAACTGTTCTTCCTGTATCCACTGTGTTCCTAACTGCTCTCATCACAATTGCGGCAGCTCTGGCATCGAGCCCTTAAGTTGGCTCATCCATGAATATTATAGAAGGGTTTGCCACCAGCTCAACCACAATAGTCAACCTTCTACGCTGCTCAGCAGAAAGACCATTGACCCCTGGCAATCCAACTAGTGCTTCTCTCTGAGGAGTGAGTTCCACAAGCTCCATCACTTCCTCAATGAACATCTGTCAATCAGCGATTGTTATTATCTCTCAAGGCTCTGTTTAGAACTTAAATTGTGGGGAAAAAAAAATTATTAAAAAAAAAATTATTTTAAAATTTTTAACTTTACTAATTAATGTGTTATAATTCTATATATTAAAACATATATCAAATTGGACTCTCAATTTTTTTTTAAATCTTTTTTATTATTTTTTCTTTGAATCCAAATAAGAGAAAATGAAATTCTTTTAAAACATGTTTTCTTTCTCTGAAAATTCAGACTCCAAATGTAACCTAATTTTAAGGAGTTATTAGAACTAGTTTTAGAATCAGAACCAAAAGTCGACGAGTCCAGTTGATCAACTAAGAGATAAAGCAAACCTTAAGCAGAAGTCAAGCCTAGCTTTTACCAGCTCCACTGACTCCCACAAGTGCTGTTAAGACACCAGGCCTAAAACTACCACTGACACCCTTCAGTAGAACCAATTTGTGTTCAGCAACACCGCGATTCTTCATTTCCTGCGTCGTTCAAGTTCAAAATATTCGAAGTTTGAGATATTCGAAGTTTCATTCTCACTAACCTTACTCCATTTGAAGTTACTCGCGTGCATTAAAGTAAATTATAGTGTGTACTTGATTTCTGAATTCTGATAATCTTATTTGTATTAACTCACCTGTGGCATGTCCACTGAGTACGTAACATCATCAAAACTGATGTAATGCGGCTCAAATGAAAGACCCATTCCTCTCTTCTTATTCTGATTTTCACCCATATTCTGTGCATGGTGGTGGCTTGTTCTATTTTCTCTTTGCTGCATTTCAATGGCTTCCCCTGCTCTGCTATCTTGCATATCATTATGAGGATCTCTAGATTTAACAGCTCGTGCCTTCTCAGTCGCTGCACAATCAGTTGTATGAAATTAGTTCGCTTTTTGTTTTTTTTTTCCCCCCCTTAAACGGATACTTTTTTTTGTTGAATGTACTCACGGTTGCGGTAAGTGAGAGACAAAGCGTACAGAATGTTGAAGAGAACAATCCATCCAATCAATGTCCCCAAACCAACCCAACACCAGTACGCGTTAGTAAAGAACCCTCGGGATCTTAAGATTGCAATTCCAAGGGGTTCTGATGATTTTGGTAAAACCTATTAGAAACAATGAGTAGAAGCTCAAAAAAAAAAAATTGAAATGATTGTTGCACAAAGCAGAAATATAAATCTTTCAAACCAATAAGTTTCAAGAAACTTACATGGCTCCATTTTTTTCCGAGGAACTCGTTTACCAGAATAGCAGTTTGACCGTACATTAGAGGTGACATCCAGTAACCCCAAATCCACCAACTCTTGATATTCTCTGATGACATAAAATAGCCAACAGAAGAAACGAGTATTGCCGTTAATCATAATGCATTATAATTAAACGGCACAAAACATAATTCTCTCCGGGTAAATTTTAAGTGTTCCGTCCACTGTACCTCTAGACAACAAGGAACCACCCAATGCGAGAAGCAAGAGCGACACAAACAAACCCAACGGGTAGGCTACGATCATGTTCCTACAATTAGCTGCAATGGTCCGGAATAATGCAGAGTCCATCTGATTAACAAGTATGAGTAGAAGAAATTGCCTATACAACCTGCGAAAATGTACCATTAAAAACCAAGTGTTAGAAAAGAAAATTAAAGCTCGAAAATAGATATCCAAGATTCAATGCACATCTTTTTCATTCTACCTTCCAACGTTTGGATCAAACCCAATTGAATAGTATGTAATGGACACCCAGACCGCTACCTCTAGAAAAGTCATAGGGATCTTAAGAATCCATGTTGAAAATGCATATGCCCAGGCGTGGTAGAATCGGAGGTCCCTTTGCTTATAAAACACTGGAAGCTTGGCAATGGTCATAGAAAGTTCTGACAAACCACTTAACAAACTTATCACCACGCTGAAGAACAAAGGACCAAGGTAGCTTAAACCATCATCCACCTTATTGTGATGCATCTTTGTTCTCATGAAGAGTGTGGCCACAATCGCCGCATTAAAAGTAAACTAAAAGCATCGATAAAAAATTATGAATTAAACTACCATTGATATAAATAAAAATAAATAAATAAATAAAAAGGAAACCAAATTGAAAACAAAGATGAAAAGCCCACTTTGGCAAGCTGGAAGATGTAGGGAAAGGAGTCTCTATTCATAAGCAAGTATTCCCTTGAGAGGCAAGCTTTCAGGAGCTCCTGTTTGAAACCATAGTTTTGAGTCGTCAAAGCAGCTGGATGGTTCTTGCTCCTATCTAATGGAGTTGAAAGATGATCCCTGAGGTTCTGTCCCATATGGAATGATTTGAATGCCTCTGCAAATTCGTTGACAGTGACAAACCTGTAAGGTTCATCTTTACTTGTCCGATATTGAGCCTGATCTTTCCTTGATGTTACGTGTGCATTAGAGAAATTGCATTACAACCAACGTTACATTATAATCCCTTTCAAAAGATAGATCTTCAAACTAATTACCTCTTGAAGAAAGTCAGCTACACTTTTGCTCTCAGGACATTTAAAACCCGTGGATTCAAAGAACTCAAGCACGTTTTCACGAGGACCCTGATACACAATCTGGCCATCAGATAGGAGTATGATATCATCAAAAAGTTCGTAAGTCTCAGGTGCGGGCTGGAGCAAAGAGATGACAGCGGTTTCATCAGAGATGTGGACGTATTGCTTCAGCGAGTTCACGACTTGATAGGTAGCTGAACTCTCCAAACCGGTAGAAATTTCATCTATGAACAACGCCTTGGCTGGCCCAACAAGTATCTCACCTATGGTTGAATTGTTGGAAATTATTGCCATCAAAATAGTTACTTTTGCACGTTGGAAAAAAAATGTTAAGAATTACAAAACGATAATTGACAAAAACAGATGAAAAACAAGAACACACAGATTTAAGTGGAAAATCCTAATAGGGAAAAAATCATTGGCAAAGGAGGAAATTTCACTATGTCGAAAAATAAAATACAGAAGATAGGTTTTATACGACCGAGCCTAAACTATATATAATCTCAAAAATCCTAAAATATATATGTGTATGGACAAAAACTGTACGGACGAAAATCCTAAAATAAATATGTGTATCGGCCCGATCCCTTCGCTTCCACCACAGATCTCAAAATTTCTCCCAATTACAAAAAATGCCACATATGTCGCACCGCAAAAAATGTCACATATGTCGCACCGCGAAGCTTTCAAGCCAGGGCAAATAGAATTCGAGTCACGAATTTTAATTAAAAAAAAAAAAAAAAGGAGAAAGAGAGAGAGAGCGCAAAGAAAAAAGCTATTGTAGAAACCTTTTTGTGTCTTGTTCTAAAAAATGAAGTAAAATGCAGAGACATTCTTAACATCCTAGCTAGACTAAATTGACACAAAATAAAAAATGTACATTGTCAAGCAAGGACTTTCTTTTCATACCAATTGTGAGACGCTTCCTCTGTCCTCCAGAGATACCCTTTAATATGTCATCTCCAACCATCGTATCGGAGCATACTTCCAAACCCAGAACCTGTAACTCATGTAGTGTTGATTGCTTAAATAATGTTTTGATGGAAATTGTTTAATTACTTTGAAGAAACCTCTAGTCCAGAACTCACCTTTAGTACATAATCTGTCACCACACCGATCTCTCGACCTTCCCATGCCACAGCCTGTAAATTAATCTGGAGACTTTTAAAAGAACGCATAGATCAATGTTACAACATTTTTTTGAGTTAAATTAGAGCTAACCTTCTTAAACACGTCAATGTCTGGATCAGGTTCGATGTTAACTTCTTTCTCTCTTTTAGACAATTCAGCAAGCATATCTGTCAATATCCGTACACACAAAAAAAAAAGTGAACATCATCTTCTTTATTAACACAACATATGTAATATATAGTTAAAAATTCATGTTGAAAACAAATTAATGTGCAAATCAACTTACCGTAACGCGATCCAACTCCTTGCTATGTAGCAGAGAAGGCCAAGGTTTCCCTTACAGTCATTTTTCCAATATGCACATCATGTTGACTAATATAGGCAGCAGTTCTCTGTGGTACAAACTCGTTCATACCATGACCATTATAAGTCACATTCCCAGAAACCTGAAGCAGAGATTTTCATAATTTGTTAGATTAATCAGATGAAAGCAATATAATATTTTTACCTATATTTTTTTTTTACCTTCAAATCTGAGGCAAGCCTTCCTGCCAAAGCCAATAGAAGTGTGGTCTTGCCGGAACTTGGAGGACCCAAAAGCAATGTCATTCTAAAAATCCCACGGTAAATTTATACAAAAGAAGAACAATATATCATCATGACTGGGACTCGGAAATGAAATAATTAAGTTCTTGGAAAAATCATATTCATATAAAATACAATTTAATTTGACTCACCTTCCTGGCTTTATGACTCCACTAACATCTTGGAGGATGGTCAGATGTTGCTTTTTGTTTTTAAAAATTGGCAGAAAACCCAAGAGGCTCTTAAAAAACAAGGAATAATAATATAAAATTTTTAGAAGAAGAGTATTAATGTTGATATTGTAAAATTTAGTGGGAGGTGTAAATTTAATTACCTTGAGTATATTAGTGAAGAAGTTAATGAGTGAAGGCAAACCCCTGCTTCCTACATATGCCTCTGCCTCCACGTTAACATGTTCGAATCGCACTTCTATAGTAGGAAGATTAACTCCAACCCTGAAATTTTTTTTCAAATATACGCAAAAATTACTTCCCAAAAAAAAAAAATTAGCCTCCAATGTTTGGCTACCAAGAGAGTTGAACAAGGATGACAAAGAAAATGAAAGAGTGTACCTATCAATACGATTTCGAAGCTTCAATAAGAATCTCTCATTATCTTCTTCTGCAACTCTAACCAAACTCTCAAGCAAGTCTTCCGCTTCTTTAAGTCCAAGATTATGTATATCAATCTCACTTGCTTCTCCTTTCGAAGTAGTGAGAACGCAGTTTCTCAGACGAGAGTAAGTAGGTAGCTTTTCAAGAGCAGACCATCTATGAGCATCTTCATCATCTTCTTCCCTTGAAGACCTTGAGATAACCTCCATATTGTTGTTCCTCCTTAATGAAGAACTACTACCTTGCAAACTATTACCGCCTCTATCGACATTGCCGATCTCCATTTCGAACCAAAACAGATATTAAAAGCCTAGCAAAGCTGAGAAATTTTTCACTTTTTAAGGGCTTTGAACCTATGTTTAATCTAATATACCTACATATATATATTGTGGATGGCAGTGTAAGTCTACACTCCAACAACCAAAACACAAATATCTTTTTCTCCAAGAATTGTTGCTGGATTAAGTGAAACTCCTCTAAGGCTGTCTATTAATTATATAGAAACCAAAATGAAAAAGGAAAAATGGCTGTACATTTTGACGGCTACGTACGCGTGACCAAAATGGGGAAATCCAGGAAACTGAACAAAACAAGGAGGATTTGCATTTTTCGAAAGAATTAATTAAAACTCCTCAAAAGATATATGTTTATAGGGAAATTAGCAAATGGAAAAACCTTCTAGAACTGGGTAGTCCGTAGTAAGGAATTTTAACCCCAGAAGTTATGTTGATGTTACACTTTATGCTCAGTTTACATTTATGGAAATATTTGACTTTTATATGGAAATTATATTCTATAGCAATACTACTAGGCATCAGTATCACATATATAATATGTGTCAGTTTGTCACTAATTAATTATAATTATAATTCAAGTAAAATCACGTGGGATTTATTTTATTAATTAAAATCATCCGGTGCAAATAGTGCAAATAGATTGACAAACAAACGTGTCTTTATGACAGTACTAGTGCCTTTATGGCATTACTTTTAATTTTAACCTGCTAATTTTTATGCCAAAACTATTACATACATTTAATTTAGGAAAAACAAAACTAGGGGGACGTCAAAATAATACATGTTCGTATATCATCAGCACTTATGCTATAATGACATAGGTTATACGTACTGAATCATATAATGTTTTATTTTTAATTAAAAAATAAAGACGCACGCAAACAAAATTAACATTCCAATCGAGAGAAGGAAAGAACGAAAGGGGAAAAAAAGTATTTTAAAAACATTTAAAAGAATATGTAGGAGGTTACAATATTTCTATCAAAAAGAAAAGAATATTTTCGACAAAAGAAAAAAAGTATATGAGATTACATTTGTGACCAATAATAGTTTGTCCTTATGTAAATCACAACCAAATAGGACAAAAAGATTCATATATAGTTCATCTAGGAAAAAAAATAAGAAAGATATGACAATTAATAAAATTATACCTTATCATCCACGACTTTCCATAAATTGTTGTACAACATAAAAGGAAATAAATAATGGGGGGACAAGCGAAATTACGTGCTAATTCGCTTTGCCAGAGTAGCATCCTACTGCATGGAGAGAAGAGAGGATTTTTGTTCTTACACATGAAGGTGTATATATAGAGAGCACAGGTGGAACCAAATAAATTGAAAGTAATAAACGTAATAATAGTCCCATAAAAGTTCTCACGTAGGAAATCAACACACTAGACCATATTCCCATACATGCACCTAGAAACCATTCCCATTCCACGCACCTAGAAATCCAAAGCCTTATAAAGCCTCATTGGAAAGTGTAGGAGGCTTCCTTCTCCACCATCATTCCCCTCCGGTTGGTGCGAAAATGTCAATTGAGCCAAATTTGGACAACATTTCTTGAAACTACGCTGGTGGTAGGCCCTTTGTGAAAATATCAGCTAATTGTTGTTAATCAGTACTACGAACATGAGGACAACATTAGCAAGAACTTTTTCTCGAATGAAATGACAATCCTCCCTAATATGATTTGTTATTTCGTGAAAGACTAGATTGGAGGCGATGTATATTGCAGCTTCGTTATCACAAAACAGCTTGGCTGATTCAGAAGAGGCAAACCCGAAATCTTTCAACAAACCTATAGCCAAATAATCGCACTGGTTATGGAAGCCATTGCATGGCCTCTACAATTGATCGAGCAACAACATTCTGCTTTTAAATTTTTCGTGTTAACAAGTTAAAACCAACAAAAGTACAACATCTATAGATATGGATTTTTGTTCAACTGGACAGCCAACCCAAGACAACAGCATAGGCAGATATTGCGTTGTGTCCATTATTACTCATCCGTATAACTTCTCTGTAAGGGCTCTTTAGGTACTGCAAAATATGATTAACATTCATGTGCTACAAAATAAAAAATAAAAACTCTTAGAGCACGTTTATTAATCTTTAACAAAAAAAGAAAAAGAAAAAATTTTGACGAAGAATGAGAAAGAATCAAAAAATTAAATTATCATTTCTCATCCTCTTCCTCTTTTTCAAAAACCCATATTATATTTTCCCCAAAACCTAGATATTAGGTGATCTGACACCAACCTGCATTTCGACGAAGAGGGCTCCAACCCAATGTCCCACGTTTGCCAAAACTTCACACATTTTTTAAAGTAGAAAAAGGAAATCATTCGTATTTTCAGATTGTACACGGTCATAATTGGGTTCACTAACCAAAATAATGGTCAAAACAACGTCAGAATCGGACGTGAGGAACAATGTACTAAGATCAACGTTCTATTTTTTTTTTCTTTCTTTTTTTGTTTTGTTTTTTCAAACCAACGACGAATAGGTATAATTTCAACGCGGTAGTGCTTGCTTGATTTCATTCTGAACCTAAGAATAAGTCACTCCACCCAAAATTCATTATCTTCACTTCTTTCTCATTAAGAAGTTCGTGTTAATGGCTAAGACAGGGAACTTGATGAACTTAAAAAGAAAAAAAAAATCAATATCAATATCAATAACAAAATCGACTTCAATAATAGAACAAATATTTAAACACTTTATTTGATTAAAATTTAAACAAACAGTAATATTTGAGTACAAAAATCTTAACAAAGAGCAAGATGAATTAAACCTTACGGGCTGGCTATTGCAAGATTTGTCTAATATAGTATTGAAAAAAATAAAACAAAAAAAAAAAGTCTGTATCTAACGCTTCTGAAAATTGAAGGCCTTAATAGAAAAGGCAAAGACAAATCCAAAGACTACCGCGAAACAAACATTGACGACCGCAACAACTCCCAAGAAATCATGCTTGAATCCGAGATAGCGGCTCAAAAATTCTTCTACCGTTTCGCCTGTATTAGCATTGACTACTTCTTTTACGTCTCCGTACTGTGATGCCAACAGCCCGTACAAGGTCCATGCAACTGGGCATATCCAGTAGTACCACCTCCACCATATTGGCATCCTCTATTGTTTGGCCAAGAGCAAAATATTAGGAACATAACATAACTTGGACTATTCCCAACTAGTTTTTCAACCAATCAAATCATTATTAAACAGAGCTGACATGTGTGTGCGTGGGGGGAGGGGAAAGGAGGGTTGGAATCCTACTTAAGTCAGTTTGCGTACAAATTTCATCACAAAATTTAACCAAAAAGCCAAAAAGCTTACCGTGTGAGGGACGACAAATCCAGAGAAAAGGTTCCACATTCCATAGAAGGCAGAGGAAACAATGGCAGCAATATGATAGTTGGGAGTAATTGCCACAGTCATCATGCCATAAAAGGTGAAGTAGAGCATTGCGAAGAAAGTGAAAAACAGATACCAAAAGAACTTTACCGCAGTCCATTCGAAGCCGATCATAGAATATACAATAAGGCAATAAACTATGGTTTGAAAGAAGACATATGGGATCTCAACCACCACCTGCATGTACATGCATAGACAAGAAATGAAAGTATATAACGTATAGTTTGTATATATGGAAGAGTATAATTCGTACGGAAGAGCACTTGAGATGAAGGTAACAAGTATACTGTTACCTGTCCAAATGTATAGGGAAAAGCCGAATACATTCCTGCGGCTTTTTCTCTATAAAAGACTGTTCTTTCTATGGCAATTACTGGTTGTACGGATGAAGCATTTTTTACCCCAATGAAGAAAATGGCAGCATACATAGATCCCATTGCATTAAAGAGATCTTGTTGCTTTGTCCTGCATTTTGTAGGTAGTTTCTTGGATACCACGGAAGCATGATGATCATAGAATCATGCACTAATTTCATTTAAACTTATGACTTACCTTTTTGATCCCAGGTCCCAAAACATTGATCCAAACATCAAGGCTATGACAACGGTGAAAATGAATTTCACAGCCGTGTAGGGTGGATTTCGCCAGTAAGACCACCGTTGTTTCCACAAGCAAGCCATGCATTGAGTGAAAAAGGACCGGGAGTGTTGAGTAGGGAAATGAAGATCCTTTGAACCAGAAGCTGGAATGCTCAGTTCTTTAATAAGTTCTTTGTTTCTCCTGAAGTGGCAACAAATATTAAATTATTCTGATCTTCGCTAGACAAATAGATCGATTTGAAAATATTGCAGGGTAAGAAATATAAGGTTTAAAACTAACATGCACAGCTCCGAATTCTTAAAAATGTCAGCAAAATCAACCCCCAAAGCTAATTCTTGGGCAGAACTCGACATTTCCAACATCCAGGTTGCAGGATTATAACCATCTTTCATTTTTTTGATACCTTCAATAGCCTTCATAAAACCATATTCGTATCCATATTAGCAAGAAAGGAAGTATTACCTTATAAAAGGCTCGAAACGAACTTAAGTTCAAACAGAACAGGAATCTAGTACTACCTCAAAATAGTTGATTAGATGGCAAGAATTGCGACCCAATGGCCCCACGTATATCTCTTCACCACCTCTCTTCATAAGGAACAGCTGCAAGGACAACACATTTTAGTTAGTAATTTGAAAAGATTCAACAAGAAATTTAACACATTGGAGGATTCCCAAACATTAAGCCTTAATTTCTTACCTCATCAAAGGCTTCAAAGATATCAATACTTGGCTGATGAATTGTGCACACGACTGTTCTGCCGGTATTCACTGTGTTTCTAACTGTTCTCATGACGATTGCCGCGGCTCTGGCATCTAGCCCTGAAGTTGGCTCGTCCATAAATATGATAGAAGGATTAGCCACCAGCTCAACTGCTATAGTCAACCTTTTTCGCTGCTCTGTTGAGAGACCGTTGACTCCCGGCAATCCAACAAGTGCTTGTCTCAGTGGACCGAGTTCCACTAGCTCCACCACTTCCTCAATGAACATCTATCAACATATTAAAAATGAGAGCAGAATTTGTTAGCTTATTCGACCTTATTTAATTGCTAGGACAATGTTGAACTGAGCAAATAGTTAACAAGTTCAAGTTCATAAGAGATAAGCAAAACTTAAGCATAATTCAGCTACTAAGCTTGCCTATAGTCAAAATTTAAGGCCTAAACACAGGTCCATTTAAGGCACCAACCTTTCTGGTTTCGGAATCAACTTCAGCGGGTAAACGAAGCCATGCTGAGAAGACCAAGGACTCATAAACCGTAACATGGGGTGAGTGGATGTCGTTTTGCTCACAATATCCAGAAATTCGTGCAAACGTTTCTTGCTTCTTTGGGTAACCAGAAATTCTAATTTCGCCTTCAATATATCCGCCAGTTTTTCTACCGGCAAGCACATCCATCAGAGTGGTTTTCCCAGCTCCACTAACTCCCATAAGTGCCGTTAAGACACCAGGCCTGAAACTACCACTAACCCCCTTAAGTAGAACCAATTTATCCTCAACAACACCTTGATTCTTCATTTCCTGTAGATTCAAGTTCGAAAATTCAAAGCTTCAATATCTTTGATAGTACTCCGTTTTGGAACTAATTATATGTACTAAAGAAAACTGAGTAGTGAACTTTTAAGTTCATTTCATAATTCAAATAACATCATCAGGTTTATAACTCACTTGTGGCATGTCCACTGAGTACATAACATCATTAAAACTGATGGAATGTGGCTCAAATGGAAGAATCATTCCTTTCTTCTTATTCTGACTTTCACCCATGTTCTGACTGTGGTGGCTTGGTCTGTTTGCTCTTTGATGCATTTCAATGGCCTCCCCTGCTGTGCCATCTTGAATATTGCTCTGAGGATCTTCTGACTTAACAGCTTGGGCCTTCTCAAATGCTTCATAATGAATTGTGTGGAATTAGTACATGACATTCTTTTTCTTTAACTAGTAATTTTTTAGAGATTTTGTTTGCTTTATCAAAAAATGGAAACTCACGGTTGAGGTAAGTGAGGGCTAAAGCGTACGAAACGTTGAAAAGAACAATGAATCCAATTAACGCCCCCGAACCAAGCCAATACCAATATGCTTCAGGAAAGAATCCTCGGCTTTTTAGAACTTGAATTCCAAGAGCTTCAGTTGAGTTTGGTACAATCTATTAGTAACAATGAGTAGAACCTCAAACTTATTAGTTGACTGTTCACAGACCTGAAATCTAAAACTTGCATAACAATAAGCTTGAAGAAACTTACATGTCTCCATTTTTCTCCAAGGAACTCGTTAACTAGAATTGCTGTTTGACCGTACATCATAGGCGACGTCCAGAAGCCCCAAATCCACCAGTCCTTAATGTCCTCTGTTTGCATAATAAAAGCATATAAACAAAAGAATCATTGCCTTTAAACGAAAAGCATTATAGTAAAAACGATACGAAATAATGGTTCTCTCTGAACGACTGTATCCACTGCACCTCTTGACAACACGAAACCACCCAATGCAGAAAGCGAGAGCACCACAAACGACCCGAACGTGTTGGCTATAATCATGTTCCTACTCATAGCTGCAGTGGCTCGGAACAACGCAGAGGCCATCTGATTCAACAATATAAGCACAAGAAATTGCTTAAACAACCTGCAAAAAGATACAAATAAAGCAGAGCGTTGAAATGAAAATTAAAAGCATGAAAATCAGACATTCAAAAGTCCAAGTCACAGTTTTTTATTGTTTACCTTCCAACATTTGGGTCCAATCCCATTGAATAGTATGTAATAAACACCCAAACTGCTACTTCTAGAAAAGTAATAGGGATCTTGAGAAGCCATGTCGGAAGAGCATATATCCAAGCAGGGTAGAACTTGAGGTCCCTCTGCTTGTAAAACACTGGAAGCTTGACAACGGTCATCCCAAGCTCTGACATTCCATTGAACATAATCATCACCACAGTGAAGAACAAAGCACCAATGTAGACTGCACCATCTTCTACAGAATTATGATGCATCTCGGTTCTCAGGAAAAGTGTAGTAGCAATCAGCGCCATTATCGCAAGCTTGAAGAAGGAAAACAAACATTTTGAATTCAGATACCAAAGAGGAAGAAAAAAAATTCGAAACTGAAAACATTGATTAAAAACTTACTTGGACAAGCTTGAAGATGTAAACAAAGGAGTTTCTATGCATGAGCAAGTATTCTCTTGAGAAGCTAGCTTTCAAGAGCTCCTTCTTTTTGACACCATAGTTTTCGGTAGTCAAAGCAGCTGGATGGTTCTTGCTCTTGTCAAATGGAATTGAAAGATGATCCCCAAGTCTCTGTCCCACACGGAATGATTGGAATGCCTCGGCGAATTCCTTGACAGTGACAAACCTGTAAGCTTGGTCTCTTCTTGACCAATACTGAGCTTGATCTTTACTTGATGTTACCTATGAGTACAGGAAATGACATTATTGATTTTAGCATAGTGAGTAATAATTTCTTTTAGAAAAGCCAAGAAAATATACAAGACAAGCCAAGTTATGTAATTATATTTGAAGTTACCTCCTGAAGAAAGTCAGCAACACCTTTCCTCTCTGGACATCTAAAACCCATAGCTTCAAAGAAATCAAGCACACTTTCACGAGGACCCTGATACACAATTTGCCCATCTGATAATAGAATTATATCATCAAAAAGGTCATAAGTCTCGGGTGCTGGCTGGAGTAAAGAGATGACAGTAGTTCCATTAAAGATGTGGACATATTGCTTGACCGAGTTCACGATTTGGAACGTAGTTGAACTGTCCAGACCAGTAGAAATTTCATCCATGAACAGCGCCTCTGCTGGCCCAACCAGCATCTCACCTGTGGTTGAGAAAATTTCAGTCATTCATTTCACTTTTAGAACTAAGTAACCAAAAAAAATAAAAATGTGCATTGCCAAGCTAGCCTCTTTGTTCTCATACCAGTTGTGACACGCTTCCTCTGTCCTCCAGAAATACCCCTAACCATTTCGTCTCCTACCATTGTATCAGCACACATATCCAGACCCAAAATCTGCAATTAAAGTAAACTTGATTGCTTAAGCAATTTAATGAAAGCTGACTAATTATTTATTAAAGAACTCTAATTAAGATTTCACCTTTATAATATAGTCTGTCACCACACTAGTCTCTTGGCCTTGTATTGCCACTGCCTATAGCAGAATAAGACAACAAAAATTAATCACACAAATTGATTAGTAACAATTATGCATTTTTTGGGTTAAAATAAAGTTCCTTACCTTCATAAAGACGTCAATGTCTGGATCAGGTTTGATATTAGCTTCTTTCTCTCTTTTAGACAATTCAGCAAGCATGTCTGCCAATATACATGTATTTATGGGGGCGGAAAAAATTAGTCATGCACTTCATTAACACAAAAAACTATTTTTTGGGGGGCAAAATACGAATTAATGAACTGACCATAACGTGTTCCAACTCCTTGGCATCTTGCAGAGAAGGACAAAGTTTCTCTTACGGTCATTTCTCCAATATGAACATCATGTTGACTAATGTAGGCAGCGGTTCTTTGGGGTACAAACTCATTCATGCCATGCCCGTTATAAGTTACCCTCCCAGAAAACTGAAGCAAAGATTTTTATTATTTTTCGTGTGTTAAAATTTAAATCAATCCAGCGAAAGTAATTAAAATTATTAATTAAAATAAAATTAGTTTAGCAAAAAAAATTAAAATTAAAAGCTAGATATTGAAATCCCAATAACGAATTGAGTTTTATATATTGTCATGTTTTTCAATTTTTTGTTGTTTACCTCCAAATCTGAGGCAAGCCTTCCTGCCAAAGTCAATAAGAGTGTAGTCTTGCCAGAACTTGGAGGACCCAAAAGCAGTGTCAACCTAAAAATTCCATGGTATATTTGAAAAATAAAAAATAAAAAAACATTTAGATACATGACTTGGATTTGAAAAACAAATAAACATATGGGATTAGAAAGAAAAAAAATAATGATCAATAAATTAAATAAAACAAAATTTTAATTTGACTAACCTTCCTGGCTTTATGACTCCACTAACATCTTTGAGGATGGTCAAATGTTGCTTTTTGCTTTTAAAAATTGGCAGAAAACCCAAAAGACTCTTTACAAATTCACCAAACAAACAGAATTAATTGTTAGAAGAAGAATATTAGTGTGATATTATAAAACATAATGAAGATTAATTGAAGAGTGTAAACTTAAGTACCTCTAATATATCAATAAAGAAGTTAGCGAATGAAGGCAACGCTCTGCTTCCTTCATGAGCCTCTGCCTCCACATTAACATGCTCATATCTCACTTCAATTGTCGGAAGATCAAGCCCAACCCTGAATTTTTTAATAAAAAAAAATTTTCAAAATATATCATCAACAAAAACATAAATGAAATAATAGAATAAAATAAAATATGTATAGCCTCCCTTGTTTGGCTACCAAGAAAGGAAAAAAAAAAAATGAATGACCAGAAAATGAAACATGGTACCTATCGATACGATTTCGGAGCTTCAAAAAAAAACTTTCATTATCTTCCTCAGCAACCTGAACCAACCTCTCAAGCAAGGCTTTCCTTTCTTTAAAACCAAGACTGTGTATATCAACTTCACTATGTTCTCCTTCGGAGGTGGTGAGAATGCCTTTTCTCAAGCGAGAATACGTAGGAAGCTTCTCAAGAGCAGCCCATTTGAGAGCTTCTTCATCGTCTTCTTCCCTTGAAGACTTTGAGAAAGCCTCCATGTTGTTGCTCCTCCATAGCGAAGAGCTAGTACTTCGCAAACTATTACGGGCTCTGTAAATGTCGCCCACCTCCATTTTCAACCAAAACGGAGATTTACTACGTCATTAAGAAAGTTTTTCTACTAAAGGGTCGAAGCTTTTGAGTCTATCTAAACCAATATGTCTATATATAATGAATGAGAGTGTAAAGTAATTGTTGGGCGGTCTAAAATCCTATGTTAGGTCGTATAAGGGTTAAGTTACATACGACCTATTCCGCCTAGGTTACATGCAACCTCCTCCGTATAGTCGTGTGACTTCTTTTGCATAAGTTATGTGCGACCTTCTCTATATAGGTTGTGAGCGACCTCTTCCGAAAGAAAAGGGAAACAAGTCTATGCTTTGTCAAACAGGAAACCTGTAAGGAAAGGAAAACAGAAGTCCTATATTTATGATCAACCAGTTACCTGTTTTGAGTGGTTATCCAATTATGTTGTTACTTGAATTGTATTACCCGATCGTATAGTTACCCGTTTTCACAATTAGGAACATTGGGTTACCCTCACCTATATAAAGGGGACTCAATGTTCCAGACGAGGGATTCCAGTTGTTTCCAATTTTCCAATTTTCAGACTTCGAAATTCTAACTCCCAATTTGAGAGAGATTTCCAGACGAGACATTATAACTTTATCTTGCTTGTAATTCTCCATAAAATAGTGAAAAACAGTGGACGTAAGCTCATCTTTTTTTGGGCTGAACCACTATAAAATCCTCTCTCTTTATTTGCTTTGATTAATAACCCAACTCACACAAGCCACATCTCTTAATTTTTTCTAAATTTATTGTTGATAAAACCTCCATCAACAATTGGCGCTAGAAGGAGGGCTATTCCGGCGGAAAAGTTTGTCAAATTCCACTTTTTTAATAATGGCAAACACTAGAAACACTACCAGAGTCATCGGAACTAGCTAAAACCAACCTCAAAGTACTGCTGCTACACAGGCAGACTCTGCTCCGGATCAGCCTACTATGACTGCAACAGAAAACCTTTCCCAAAGACAGGATCGTATGGAGGAGACACTGGTGAACCTTCAGCAAGTCACTAACCAGATCAATGACACCCTGCGACGACTTGCTGAAGGGCAAATGGTGACCCCACCACAACACGAACGTCCCAAAGAACGTCATGCTCAATTACCTGAGAAAGGAATACAGATCCTAGAGACGAGAAGACGCGGCCAGCCAAGAAATCAGCAAGAGCGTCATGAAGATCGCATCTCCAAAGGAAAAGGCAAGGTCGCAAACTTGCCTCCAGAATCTGGTACGGAGAGTTCAAGTACAAACCGTGATCGTGTACAACCTTCTCGTAAATCCACTAATAGTCAAGATCGCTTGAGCGGCGAACAAGGACGACCATCGAGAAGCGTCTTCGAAAGAATCAATAGAGAGTCGAGATAAGATCCTGCAGACCTAAGACAGTATTTGGAGAGACGACGTAGTCATGATCGATCCGTATCGCATCACAACGACCAAAGTCGGTCTCGTCGTACTATTTCACTGGATTCCTCTCACAGATCACAGAAGACTCTACTTGACCAATCCGCCATGCATCAGGATAATGAATGAAGGCCGCCTGTGCCGCCAGCGAGGGATGATGCTTTCCCTCTGAACGTCGATGTTCACAATTTAAGGATCGCGTTAGATGCACTTGCTGGTTGGGACGATGAGCTCGCTGATGGGTATCGTCAGTCGCCATTCAGCGAGGAGGTTCGAGCTGCAGCCCTTCCCATTGGATTCAGACTTCCCACCATTAATACTTTTGATGGGAAAATTGATCCACAGGACCATATGGATCACTTCAGTAACTTGATGGAACTACATCGGGTTAGTGATCATGTACATTGCAGATGTTTCACTGTAACACTCTCGGGAGCAGTGAAGAAGTGGTTCCGAGGACTCAAATCTGGCTCAATTTCGTCCTGGCAATAATTACAGACGGCGTTCTTGAGACAGTTTCAAGCTACAAAGAATTTCACTGTTCCACTTGTTAGTTTGTCTGCGATCTGACAAGGTCCAGAGGAGACTCTACGGTCTTATCTCAATCGATTCACCTCAGAGTTAGCAAAGGTCAACAACCCACCTGAAGGAGGAGTTCTAACTCTCATGATGGCTGTGGTGCGACCAGAAACTAAACTCTAGGAGGAATTACTTGAGCGAGAGTGTAGAACTCTTGAAGACTTCTACCGAAGAGTTGGTCGGCATCTGAGGTTAGAATCTTCGCGCGAGAATCTTCAAAAGACTAAAAAAGAAAGGACAGATGCGACTAAAGATGTGGTCATTACCAACAAAAACGGTAATAAGAAAAACAAGAGGAATAATGAACAGACGAATGAGAATCAGCCTAGACCCAAAAGGCAGAAGATTTCAAGAGCTCCCATGAGGTTTAACAATCACACTGAATTGAACGCGCCCATAGATCATATCTATGCGGTCACAAACCAGAATGAGCGATTCCGGCAACCAGAACTGATGAAGCGGGATAGGACAAAGTGCGACCCCAACAAATTCTGCCGATATCATAATGATATTGGGCATGATACTAATAATCGCTTTGCCCTAAAGGATGAAATTGAAAGGCTGATTAGAGAGGAGCGATTGCGGCAGTACACCAGGCAGAACGACGAAAAGTGAGAAGAAGACCAATAGCGATCTCCAAAAATTCAGTGCGAGGTGCGAACTATTTTCGGAGGACCACACGTTGGAGGAGATTCCAAGAGAGCACAGGACAGATATGCGCAAGAAGCTCGATAGCAGCCGTTAACCAGCGCCATGCATCTTGAGCAGCGACCACGCAAGCTTCAACGAGTACCAGATATGGACATTACCTTCACAGAGCAGGATGCAAGGGAGGTCCATTATCCGCATAATGACATGCTGGTCATAAAAATTAACTGTGGAAGTACACAGTTATGGCGAGTATTGGTCGATAATGGGAGTACTGTGGACATCCTGTACTTCAACGCCTTTAAGAAGATGGGATTGAATGAGAGTGACCTGAAGCCTGCCACCACTCTACTCTATGGTTTCACTGGTGACAGCCTGATGCCTATGGGCATGATTGAACTGATGGTCAGCGTTGGGACCTTTCCAAGGGTTTCATCGATAATGACCCAGTTTTTAGTGGTAGATTGCCCCTCTACCTTCAATGCTGTGCTGGGAAGACCAACATTAAGGGAACTTCGAGCCATCACCTCGATCTACCATCTAACAATGAAGTTCCCGACCCAACACGGGGTAGGCGACGTGCGAGAAAATCAATATGATGCGAGGACATATTATAACAACTCGCTAAAACTTGTAGCAAAAGATGCGACGTCTTGCACAATGATGGTCCACCTGCCGGAGAAAGCATCAGTCGAGACAGCGGGTAAAGCGTCAATCGTGGCAACGGACGAAGCATCAGTCGTGGCAGCGGGCAAAGCGTCAGTCGTGGCAGCGGACAAAGCGTCAGTCGAGGCAGCGAACGAAGCTCCAGTCGGATCGTCAGATAAAGCGTCAGTCGAACCGTCAGTGAAAGCGTCAATCGAAATGACCGGCGAAGACTTCGATCCTCGAGAAATAGGCGAAGAGGTCAAAACTGGACCCATTGAAGATCTGGAGGATTTATCATTCGATCTATCTTCTAGGACTTTAAAAATTAGAACGGAGGTTCAAGGACCTGTGCGAGCTTCATTGGTCGCTTTTCTGAAGTCTAATTTGGATGTCTTCGCATGGCAACATTCGGATATGGTAGGGATTGATTCAAGGATCATATCCAACCGTCTTAACATAGATCCGACAAAAAAGCCTGTACGACAGAAAAGAAGGGCCATGAATCCAAAACGCTACGTCGCGTTAAAAGAAGAGGTGGAGAAGCTGCTCGAAATCGGGTTCATAAGAGAGTCTTTCTATCCTGACTAGCTTGCAAACCCGGTCTTGGTGAAAAAATCTAATGGGAAGTGGAGAACGTGTATTGATTTCACCGATCTCAACAAAGCATGTCCGAAGGATAGCTTCCCTCTTCTGAGAATCGACCAGCTTGTAGATGCGACGTCGGGGCATGAACTTTTAAGTTTCATGGACGCCTATTCAGGATATAACCAAATCCCCATGTACGAGCTAGATGAGGAACATACCTCGTTCATCACTGATCGAGGGTTATATTGTTATAAAAAGATGCCCTTCAGACTTATCAACGCGGGAGCAACCTACCAACGTCTTGGCAATATGATGTTTGCAAAGCAAATTGGCAAGACAATGGAGGTATACGTCGATGACATGCTAGCCAAATCGGAGAAAGCCGAAGATCACATCAAGCACATAGATGAGATGTTCAAAATCCTCCGGAGATACCAGATGAAGCTAAATCCCCAGAAGTGTGCATTCGGAGTAGGATCTGGAAAAATTTCTGGGTTTTATGGTCAATCAGTGAGGAATCGAAGCAAATCCTCAGAAGATACAAGCGTTGATTGATATGCAATCTCCTCGTAAACCCAAGGATGTGCAAATCCTAGCAGGAAGAGTAGCTGCTCTTATTCGATTTGTATCCAGATCAATCGTTAAATGCCAACCTTTCTTTGAGGTGTTAAAGGGATCAAAAAGGTTCGAGTGGACGGAGAAATGCGAGCAGGCGTTCCAAGAATTGAAAAAATACTTGGGTTCTCCTCCACTCTTGTCGAAGCCAAATCCGAGACAAGAATTATGCCTATATCTCACTGTTTCTAAGTATGCGACGAGTGCCGCATTAATTCGCGAGGAGGCAAATATTCAGCGACCAGTGTATTATGTAAGTAAGAGATTACTTGATGCTGAAACCAGATATCCAGAAATGGAAAAATTGGCGCTGGCACTCGTCATTGCATCAAGAAAACTTCGACCTTACTTCCATACTCACTCCATCTAGGTTTTCACGAATTTCCCGTTGAAACAGGTCTTACAGAAACCTAAGGCATCAGGACGGCTGCTTAAGTGGGCTGTTGAATTGAGTCAATCTGACATCAATTTTCAACCCCACACTGCTATAAAGGGGCAGGCCCTCGCAGATTTTATTGCAGAATTTACATACGACGTCAATCTTCCCACGGGAGTACTCGAAAAACCCACCTCAGATACATCAAAGTTGTGGAAACTTTATGTTGACGGGTCATCGAATGAAAATGGAGCAGGTGCGGGCATAGTTTTAATCAGTCCTGAAGGGTACAACATTCATTATGCGCTTCGCTTCAAATTCCCAGCGTCGAATAATGAGGCCGAATACGAAGCACTGATAGCTGGGCTAAAGCTCGCATAGGAAATGAAGGTCGAAATAATTGAAGTGTATAGCAACTCCCATTTGGTCGTATGTCAAGTTAAGGGCGATTATCAAGCGAGAGGAGAGAGAATGATGGCCTATTTGGAGAAGGTGCGGCAGTTGTTCTTAACATTCGACACTTATAACATTCAGCTTCTTCCTCGCATTAAAAATACTCGGGCAGATGCGCTTGCTAAGCTCGCTTCGACGAAAGATGCAGAATTGTTGAAGGTAGTTCCCGTTGAATTTCTTATATCACCAAGCATCGAGGTCGAACCCCAAGTAATTATGCCAGTTGATGAAGAACCGTCGTGGATGGATCCCATAATGCGATATATACAAAATGGCGATCTCCCTGAGAATAAAGACGATGCAAGG
>JXTB01000080.1:872983-892301 GCA_002914805.1 Parasponia andersonii
AAAAAACTTAGATTTAGTCTAACATTAGAATTCAAAAATAATCCTATATGAAATATCCTCAAAAACCTTTTTATTATTTGGAAATCTAACATAAATTAACAAATCCAGCAGCATAATACTATAAATTAATGAAATGATAAAATCAAACAACGATATATGGTAGCTTTGACCTTCCAGTTAAACTTCAAATTGTGAGCATCAGGTACTCTAGCCTTGAATCTAACAGTATATCCCCTTGATTCAAAAAGACATTTGAAGATTGATGCGAGTGTAATTATATCTATTTTTATACCCTTAATTCTAATATAGATAGTTACTTTTCTTTACACTTTAGTATCTAATTTTGTTTGTTTATCTTATATAGGGAATTTTAGATGCTAAGAAGAAAAAAAAAAGTGCAAATTGCGAACTAAAAGTCCAAGTATAACGTCCAAAGTCCAGTTCTTTGGGCTAAGATTAATTGGAGGCCCAATTCAATCAAATAACAGAATGGGAATCAGCCCATAAAGTTGATACTTGACACCATAGAAAATCGAATGTGGGTGGACTTTAAGTATCACGTCAGAATGCCGGAGAGTATTGATAGGCAATGTCACAACGATGAAGACAAATCATTAAACTTTTAATTGGAATGCAATGAGGCGGTAGACTTTCTTTCTTGACTCATGGACTCTTTAAAACTTGCATGAAAGGAGGCCCAATGGATCACATCCACGGCGAGTGAAGCCTGCCCATTTTGAAAGGAGCCGTATCATAACAAAAAGGGTAACAAGCATGGAAAAGTGAAACATAATTCTCAAGGTTGGTGAGTTGAAACAACATAGATTTATTATAATGAATTTCTTAAAGGGACATTTTACTAAATTTAGAGGATTTTTCTAGATTATGATGAGAAGATTATGAGGTAAAAATTTTTTAAACCTAAATTTTATAGAATTTTAGGAAATTATTTTCTCTCTTTTTTTTCTTCAACTTTTTCCTCATAATTTTTTTCTCTACTAAAATCCAAGTTTCAGACATAGCTTAAAATGTGTGGAAAAACAAAATATAACACTTTTAAAATTTAATGGGGTGTAAAAAAGATAGAGAAAGAAAAAAGAAAAATGACAATAGAGCCAACCTAAACAAATGCTCAAAGAACTAATACAATGAGCCAAATTAATGAGCCCTTACACCTGCAGGGGAAGAGGGCCCTGGCCCCTGGCATCATCTACTGTATTTTGATAAAACTTTCTTCCTAAAATGGGAAAAGTTCATAAATACCTATTTTTAAAATCCTATAAGTATTTGTATTTTATTTTATTTCATAAATATTTAATTTTTATTTTTATTTCATATTTATACCTATTTTTGGAGAAATGTAAATCATTACTGTTTTACACATGAAATGTAGACCAAGTATATATTTCACACATTAAATATATAATGTAGTCTACATTTCATGAATAAAAATTAACACATATTTTAAAATATATATCGTAAGATAAATTTATAATGTAAACCATGATAAACATTTACATTGTAAATAGATATCATTCATATTTTATATATGAAATATGTATCTCAAAGATAAAATTTACATTATAAATGTTGATAACTCATATTTTACATATGAAATGAGGACCATAAAAACAGGTATGTTTGAAAGAAAAGCTAAAAATGGGTATTTATGAAAAAAAAAAATATTTTAAAAACAGTACTAGGTGTAAATTTCTCAAGGAAAAAATCATAAATATCCATTTTCAAAATCATATTTCCATAAATACCCATTTTATTTTTATTTCACAAATACCCGTTTTTATGCTTATTTATGGAGAAATATAGATTACTATTGTTTTACACATGAAATGTAGACTATAACATTAAATGTATACCGTGATTTACATTTCATAAATAAAAATTAAATTAAAAATTGACACAAATTTTAAAATATATACCATAGGTCAAATTTATAGTGAAAAATATAAAACATGGTAAACAGTTTACATTATAAATGTATACCATTCATATATTGCACATGGAATGTGGACTTCATGGATAAAATTTACATTATAAATATAGACAACTCATATTTTGCATATGAAATGAAGTCTATAAAAATGGATATTTTTGAAAAAAAATTAAATATGGGTATTTATGAAAATAAGTTTTAAAAATATGTACTAGGCGTTCTCTTCCAAAATTAGAAGTTATAGGGGTGAAAGCTATTTTTAAGAATGCAAGGTTGAATTCTAAAAAAATTAAAACCGCAAAGGATATATTTATGACTACCCTTTTTTCTCTCCTAACCTCTTATCTAACGAGAAATGTAATAAATTTTAAAATTTTAGCATTTTCTTTCTCGAATCTCTCAGGCCATTTAGAATTTGGATTTTAGAAGAGAAAGAAAAACAATTCCAAGAAATTTCATTTTCTCTTGTTTGGGTTGAAATTATTTTTCAAAAAAAGTGAAAATTTAATTTGAAATCATTTTTTAGTATATAGAATTTTGACACATTAATTAGTATAATCAAAGTGTCAAAATAAAGTTTTTTAAACTTTTAGAAAAAGTATTTTCCTCTTTCTTATTCTATCACTTTTTCTCCGTAATTTTTTTTAATCGGGTTCCAAATGAAGTCTTAAATTTTCATTTATTCCACAAGCATCTATTAAGAAAATCTTTTGAGAGACTTTTTTTTCCACCTATGTAGTAATTTCTTATTAGTTTTAAAAGCTTCCGGTCAAAGCGAATAAGAGTGGTTTAGGCTAAACTTGGAGGACTACTCAATAGAAAATGCTATTGTGGAAATTTCCATTTTCAGGGAGAAAGATGGTGAATAGGTGCATGAACGTTCTGTATGGACGTAGATATTAATGAAGTAAACATTATAGATAGTATAATTCTACTATTTATTTTTTTTAATTTTTATTTTTATGATTTTGGAAATGTCACCCCGAGTATATTAATGGAGCTCTGCTCCCACAATAAGATGCTCAAATCTAATTGCATTTTAGGAAGTTTCATTCCAACTCTTCCATGTATCAACATACACCAAAAAACCAACAATTATATATTAGAAATTGTACAAATTCAAACACCAACCTTTTACTTAGAAAAAAAAAAAGGAAAAAAAAAAGGGAAGAAGAAGAAAGATTGCTTCCCCTGTTTGGCAACTAAGGAAACTCAACATGTATGAAAAGGAAGAAACATTCGTAAAAATATCACCACAGGTCTCCTTTTTTTTCCCCCCTAATATAATGAAGATTGAAACACCAAAATCAATAATAATCTACTTGATTACAATTTTCAAGAGTGTATCAATAAATGTCCATGTCATGTAATATATATATATATAGATTGCCAATTCAATAGGTATTTTTTTTCTTTACTTATGAGTAGGTATTTTTTTTTTAGCCGTTGGATCACCATCTAATGGTGATCCAATGGTTATAATGAAGTGCATGAAAAGACGTGTATTATTAATGCTCTTTCTTTCTCTTATTTTTTACAATAAAAAAATGTGGATGCTAAATTTTCATTGGCCAAATTGATACCTATGCATAAGTAAAAAAAAAAATATCTACTAAATTGGTGCGCGCATATATATATATATATATATATATATAAACTATTAGATTCTTACATAATGTTGAGTATCCGGCAAGCATTCATCGTTCATTGAACTTAAACATGATACATACAATTCACAATGCATTAAAAGTCCATTTGTAAAGTAGCCTTTTTCATATATTTCAGGAATTAATTAATCACGCATACGAAATCCGTCTACAATTTCTGAAGCATAATATTAACGTGACCTTTTATTTCTTGATTACATATTTATACATCAATCAAACTGGAAAGAAAAAAATATGGATAAAAGATATTTAAAAAAAAAAAAAAAGAAAGAGAAAGATTGGCCTTTGTCATATTTGAACAAACACTTGATACTTTATTTGCTTAATTTGATACTAACAGTACTATCTGAGCACATAATCTTAACAAAGAGAGAAATAAATTACATATTACGACTTGCTGCTACAAAGATTTTGTTGATACACTCTTCAAAAGGAACAAAAAAATGGCTGTAATGTAAAATATAGACGCAGATATATTGTGTGACTTATCGATTCTGAAAGTTGAAGGCCTTAATAGAATATGCAAAGATGAATCCAAAGAGCAGCGCAAAAGAAACATGGACGACCGCAACAACGTCCAAGAAATCATGTCTGAATCCGAAATAGCGTCTGAGGTATGCTTCCACGGTCTCCTGAGTCGCAGCGTTGATTACATCTTTGACGTCTCCGTACTGTGATGCCACCAGTCCGTACAAACTCCATGCGACTGGAGAACCCCAGTAGTACCATCTCCACCATATTGGTATCCTCTGTCGTTTGGCAAAGAGCCAAAAAAGCATAAGAAGTTTAACTTAACTTGGAGGACTATTAATGACTAGCTAGTTTTTCAACAAATCAAAAGACTAGGTAATAGAATTGACATGTCAATATGTGATTGAATTTAAAGAAAAGAACCCCCAAAAAAAAAAAGAAAACCATAGTAGTAATCTTACCGGTCGAGGGATAATGAATCCGGAGAAAAGATTCCATAATCCATAAAAGGCAGAGGAAACAATCGCAGCAATGTGATGGTTGGGAGTGATTCCCACAGCCATCATGCCATAGAAGGTGAAGTAGAGCATTGTGAAGAAAGAGAAGAACAGATACCAAAAGAACTTTACTGCAGTCCATTCGAAGCCGATCATCGCGTACACAATGAGGCAATAAACTATAGTTTGACAGAAAATGTATGGAATCTCAACCGCCACCTGCAAGCCCCACAAACAAGATATAAAAAAATGTACCCTATATATATATATATATATATAGACTTTGTAGCAAAAGTACTTAAGATGAAGGTAATAAAAGTTTACCTGTCCAAATGTATAGGGGAAAGCTGAATACATTCCTGCGGCTTTTTCTCTGTAAAAGACTGTTCTTTCAATGGAAATTACTGGTTGTACAGACTGTGCATTTTGGACCCCAATAAAGAAAACAGCAATATACATGGATCCCATTGAATTTATCAGATCTCGGGGCCTTGCCCTGCATTTTTGTACGAAGTTCATAAGATACAAAAGTAAACTGGAATGGATTATAGAGTTCGAATGGATATATACGTACAATATTACTATTTTCTTTGAAACTTAGAACTTACCGTTTAGATCCCAGGTCCCAAAACATTGTTCCGAACATCAAGGCTATGAAAAGGGTGAACAGGAATCTCACAGCGGTGTAAGGTGGGTTTCGCCAGTAAGACCACCGTTGTTTCCATAAGCAAGCCACGCACTGAGTGAAAAACGAGCGAGAGTACTGAGTAGGAAAATAAAGATCCTTTGAACCAGGCACCGGAGTGCTCAATTCTTTAATAAGTTCTTTGTTTCTCCTGAAGCAGCAACATATCAAAGTATTTTTCTGTTAGATTAAGTAGAACGATTAAAACAATACTGCAGGATGACAAAGATAAGGTTTTAAACTAACCTGTATAGTTCTGAATTCTTGTAAATGTTGGCAAAATCAACCCCCAAAGCTATTTCTTGGGCTTGACTCGACACTTCCAACATCCAAGTCGCAGGATTATAACCATCTTTGATTTTGCTAACACCTTCAATAGCCTTGATGACACAATATTCGTATAAGACAAGAAGAAGGAAATATCACCTCCTTAAAACGCTCAAAAGAAAATTTTATTTGGAACAAAACAAGAATCCAGTCCTACCTCAAAATAGGCGATTAGATCGCAAGAATGGCGACCTAATGGCCCCACGTATATCTCTTCACCACCTCTCTTCATAAGGAATAGCTGCAATTTCAACATGTTTTAATTAGTAATTTGAAAAGATTTAATATAAAATTTGAGCCTTAATTTCTTACCTCATCAAAGGCTTCAAAGATATCAATGCTTGGCTGATGAATTGTGCACACAACTGTTCTCCCAGTATCCACTGTATTCCTAACTGTTCTCATGACAATTGCCGCAGCTCTGGCATCTAGCCCTGAAGTTGGCTCGTCCATAAATATTATAGAAGGATTCGCCACCAGCTCAACTGCTATAGTCAACCTTTTTCGCTGCTCTGTTGAGAGACCGTTGACACCAGGCAATCCAACAAGTGCTTGTCTCAGTGGAGCGAGCTCCACAAGGTCCATCACTTCCTCTATGAACATCTGTCAGCAAAATTGTACGAGATACTTATAATTCGATAGCTTCTTTGACATTATTTAAATTACGGGAAAAAATGTCGAACCGAATCAAAAGGTGAAGAGTTCAAGTTCACCAGTGTAAAGAGATATAAGCAAAACTAGTTTGTCTAGAATCAAAATTTCAAAGCCTAAACAGAGGTCTATTAAAGCAACTAACCTTTCTAGTTTCTGAATCGACTTCAGCTGGTAAACGAAGCCATGCTGAGTAGAGCAAGGACTCGTAGATAGTAACATGTGGTGAGTGGATGTCATTTTGCTCACAATATCCAGAAATTCGAGCAAATGTTTCTTGCTTCTTTGGATAACCGGAAATTCTAATATCGCCTTCAATATATCCACCAGTTTTTCTACCGGCAAGCACATCCATCAAAGTGGTTTTCCCGGCTCCACTAACTCCCATAAGTGCCGTTAAGACACCAGGCCTGAAACTCCCACTAACGCCCTTAAGTAGAACCAATTTATCCTCTACAACACCTTGATTCTTCATTTCCTGTAGATTCAAGTTCGAAAATTCAAAGCTTCAATATCTTTGATAATACTCCATTTTGGAACTAATTATATGCACTAAAGAAAACTGAGTAGTGGACTTTTAAGTTCATTTCATAATTCAAATAACATCATCAGGTTTATAACTCACTTGTGGCATGTCCACTGAGTACATAACATCATTAAAACTGATGGAATGCGGCTCAAATGGAAGAATCATTCCTTTCTTATTCTGATTTTCACCCATGTTCTGAGAGTGGTGGCTTGAGCTTTTTGCTCTTTGATGCATTTCAACGGCTTCCCCTGCTGTGCCATCTTGAGGATCTTCAGATTTAACAGCTCGTGCCTTATCAAATGCTGCATAATCAAAAAATGGTAACTTCTTAAACTGGTAATTTCATAGAGATTTTTTCTAGAATCTTAAAAATTGAAAGTAATGAATATACTTACGGTCGAGGTAAGTGAGAGCCACAGTGTACAAGAAGTTGAAAACAACAATGAATCCAATCAACGCCCCCAAACCAAGCCAATACCAATATGCGTCAGTAAAGAACGCTCCGCTTTTTAAAACTTCAATTCCAAGAGATTCTGTTGAGCCCGGTAATACCTATTAGAAAGAATGAGTAGAACCTCAATCAAATTAGATGACAGTTTTATAAACCAGAAATCTAAGTTCCAAACCAGTAAGTTTCAAGAAACTTACATGTCTCCATTTTTTTCCAAGGAACTCATTAACTAGAATTGCATTTTGAGCGTACATCATAGGCGACGTCCAGAAACCCCAAATCCACCAGCCCTTGATATCATCTGTTTGTATTAAAAACAAAAAAGCAAACAAATGAAAAAGAAGCATTGTTGTTAGTCAAAATGCACTATAGTTAAATGACAAAAACTGTAACTCTGTGACTAAATTCTACAAACGTAGTCCACTTTACCTCTAGACAACACGAAACCACCCAATGCAAAGAGCATGAGCAACGCAAACGACCCAAATGTGTTGGCTACGATCATGTTCCTGCCCACAGCAGCAGTAGCTCGGAATAATGCAGAGGCCATTTGATTAACAAATATGAGCAGAAGAAATTGCTTAAACAACCTGCAAAAACAAACCAATTAATTAAAACCATGTGTCAAAAAGAAAATTAAAGCATGAAAATCAAACACTCAAAAAGTGGAGAGTTATAGTTTTTCCTCGTTTACCTTCCAACATTTGGGTCCATTCCAGTTGAATAGTATGTAATAGCCACATAAACTGCTACTTCTAGAAAAGTAATTGGGATCTTGAGAATCCACGATGGAAGAGCATATGCCCAAGCAGGGTAGAACCGGAGGTCCCTTTGCTTGTAAAACACTGGAAGCTTGACAATAGTCATTGCTTGCTCTGACATTCCATTGAACATAATCATCACCACAGCGAAGAACAAGGCACCAATGTAGATTGAACCATCTTCTACTGAATTGTGATGCATCTTAGTTCTCAGGAAAACGGTGGTAGCAACTAGCGCCATTAAGCAAAGCTATAAGCAGGGAAATAAAGATTATCAATTCATAATAAATAAATAACACTAAAAATTAAAAACAAAATCCGAAACTGAAAACATTGATGGAAAACTTACTTGGACAAGCTTGAAGATGTAAACAAAGGAGTTTCTATGCATGAGCAAGTATTCTCTTGAGATGGAAGCTTTCAAGAGCTCCCTCTTCTTGACACCGTAGTTTTTGGTTGTTAAAGCAGCTGGATGGCTCTTGCTCTTGTCAAATGGAACTGAAAGATGGTCCCCTATTTTTTTTCCCGCATGGAATGATTGGAATGCCTCAGCGAATTCCTTAACAGTGACAAACCTGTAAGGCTGATCTCTTCGTGCCCAATACTGAGCTTGATCTTTCCTTGATGTTACCTATGATTACAGAAATAACATTATCGATTATAGCATAGTATATAATTATTTCTTTCAAGAAAATCCAAGAAAAGAAAAAGGTCAACTAAACACGTCTTTGAAGTTACCTCTTGAAGAAAGTCAGCAACACCTTTCCTCTCTGGACATTTAAAGCCCATAGATTCAAAGAACTCGAGCACATCTTCACGAGGACCCTGATACACAATCTGGCCATCAGATAGGAGAATGATATCATCGAAAAGGTCATAAGTCTCCGGTGCAGGCTGGAGTAAGGAGATGACATTGGTTCCTTTAAATATGTGAACATATTGCTTCAGTGAGTTCACAATCTGGTATGTAGTTGAACTGTCCAAACCAGTAGAAATTTCATCCATGAAGAATGCCCCTGCTGGCCCAACAAGCATCTCCCCTGTAGTTGAATTGTTAGAAATCAGTACTATCCAAATTGTGTATATTAAGGGGTTAAAAAAAAAACAGAAAAACAAAAACAGAAGCCTTCGTTTTTGTACCAGTTGTGACACGCTTCCTCTGTCCTCCTGAGATACCCCTTAACATTTCATCCCCTACCATTGTATCAGCACATATATCCAAACCCAGAACCTGCAATTAATGTGATCTTGATTGATTAAAGTAATTTCAGGCACAATTGGCTGATTATTTCTAAAAGAATACTAATTAAGATAATATAGGTATATATATATATATATATATATATATATACAAAAACTTTTATCAGTTTTCACCTTTAGAACATAGTCTGTCACCACACCTGTCTCTTGGCCTTCTGTTGCCACAGCCTATAATAAGACAACAAAAAATAATCACATAAATTAAGCTTCAAACTTCTTTAAAAAGTTTATTAAATACATTTTTTGGCTGAAATGGAATAGCTCACCTTCATGTAGACATCAATGTCTGGATCAGGTTTGATATTAGCTTCTTTCTCTCTTCTAGACAATTCAGCAAGCATATCTGCCAATATCCAAATATTAAAAACAAAATAATAACACTAAAGATAATAATAATCATGTTCTATGTTAACACAAAAACTTTTCTTTTTTTTTTTTGACGGAAGATAAAATTAATGGACTGACCATAACGTGTTCCAACTCCTTGGAATCTTGCAGAGTAAGACAAAGTTTCTCTTACGGTCATTTCTCCAATATGAACATCATGTTGACTAATGTAGGCAGCGGTTCTTTGGGGTACAAACTCATTCATGCCATGCCCATTATAAGTTACCCTCCCAGAAAACTGAAGCAAGAGATTATTATCATTTTCCGTGTTAGAAATTGGATTGATCAAACGAAAGTAATATAAATGAAGCTAAATATAGAAATATCAATAAGGAAATAAGCTTGATTTTTTTTATTATCTTCATTTGAAAAAAAAATGGTTTTACTATTCACCTTCAAATCTTTGCCAAGCCTTCCTGCCAAAGTCAGTAACAGTGTGGTCTTCCCAGAGCTTGGAGGACCCAACAGCAGTGTCAACCTAAAAATTCCATGGAAATTAAAGAAAAAAAGGGGAAAAAAAATATCATTCGATGTATGACTTGGATTTGAAAAACAGATAAAAATATGGATTTAAAAGAATATTGATTAACAAAATTAAGTTAAATTTAATCTGGCAAATAACTCTTAGTGGAGTTATGACTCACCTTCCTGGCTTTATGACTCCACTAACATCTTGGAGTATGTTCAGGTGTTGCTTTTCGCTTTTAAAAATTGGCAGAAAACCCAAGAGACTCTTTAAAAAAAAAAAAAATCAAGGAACAAAATAAAATGTTAGAAGATGAATATTATTGCGATATTGTCAAAATTTAATGCAGAGTGTAAATTAATACCTCGACCATACTAATGGTGAAGTTAATGAATGAAGGCAAAGCTCTGCTTCCCATATGAGCCTCTGCCTCCACATTAACATGCTCATATCTCACTTCAATTGTAGGAAGATCAAGTCCAACCCTGAATTTTTTTTTTTTAAAACCAATATACGCCAGAAAACTCCAATCAATGAAACAGACCTAACATCCCATGTTTGGCTACCGAGAAAGTAAAACCAAAATGATATTTAGAGAGAGAAAATAACGGTACCTATCAATACGATTCCTGAGCTTCAACAAAAACCTTTCATTATCTTCTTCTGCAACCTTAACCAACCTCTCAAGCAAGTCTCTCCTTTCTTTAAGCCCAAGATTATGTATATCAACCTCACTTGCTTCTCCTTTCGAAGTGGTGAGAATGCCTTTTCTCAAGCGAGAATACGTAGGAAGCTTTTCAAGAGCGGCCCATTTGAGAGCTTCTTCATCGTCTTCGTCCCTCGAAGACTTTGAGAAGACATCCATGTTGTTGTTCCTCCATAACGAAGAGCTATTACTTCGAATACTATTTCGCAGACTATTACCTGCTCTGTAGATATCGCCTATCTCCATTTGGAACCGAAACAGAGATCAATGTTGAAACGCCACCAAAACCCAGAAGTTTTTTTTTTTTTTCCTTTTAGCTTTGAGACTTATATGTATCTGTATCTATATGTGTATATGAAGTGTATGACAACGTAAGTTTACGGCTGTCACAAGGATAACCCAGATTTTCCTTCTCCAAGATTTTTGTGGGATTAAGTAATAATGCTCATCAAGGATGGAGGTGTATTTATATGGAAATGCTGGGAAGAAAATGAGCTTCTAGAAATGTGGTCAAGCTAAAAGTAATAAAAATGGAGGAAAAATTTAGGTGGAAAAAAAAGAAAAAGAAAATTATTCCAAGAAATTTGCTGGACAAGCAAATGGAAAGAGCTTCTAGAAATGGGGGTAATATAGACTTACGGCAAGTCAACATTTTGTACTGTACGTATTGTAGTTGAAGGCAATTTAATATACCTTTTCCGAAAGCATGGTCAAGAATTGAAGTTAATTATATTTAGTACAGTAAATGAATTTCAACCCTCACAAGTCATGTTACTGTGTAACTTTTGTGCTTAAATATTTGTTATAAACCAAGAATGTATACGTAAAGAAAGCCTAATTGGTTTTCGTTAGGGGAAAAGTGTCAAAAGTAAGAAAGTAATGTTCAAAACTCTTTCGTTTGAAATGACTGAAAATAAAGACGATTTATGAAGCTTTGAAAAACCAAGAAAGAAAGCTTCAAAGCTTCAAATCAACGGAATTGTCCTTTGGTTGAAATTTCTTCATGAACTTTGGGTGCGGCGTCATCGCAATCGTCACATGTTATATATCTATATATATATATATATATATATATGTGTATATTCTTTTGCTAAATGTGTTATTTGTATATTCAGTATAATTTCGATGTAATTAGCTTTGTGGATTAGAAATTTTGCTTGAAAAGAATAATCAATAAATATGGCCTGGGCGGCTCCGGACCGATAGTAGCCACTTTTTTTTAACACGACTTGATGTTTTGGATACTTGGATCGACGTTTCGCATTAATTTCGGGGCACGGGGCTGCATGGCTTATTCGTCAAAATTCAAAGCTTAAAAAATATTTCACTAATTAAAATAAATATAAACACTTTTTTTCTAAAATATAAATATAAACATTTAATAAAAAAAAATAAAACTTAATTAATGCATCACTCAGGTACCGAAATTTTAAATAATAAATATTTTTAGCTACGTATCCGACCTAAGTTGTCCTAAATATAAATTCTTACAAAATATATATAGAAGTATCATATGTCAGTATTAACTTTGGCTACCCTTAAATTAAAAGTTAATTATGTCAATATTCTTGACATTTGAAAAGATTGCATTGATTCTATGAATCTGACAAAAATTTTATTCAATCATGAATTATTACTATTAAAAAAAAAACCTTTAAAGGGTATTACGGTAACATTGAAATGTATAAGGATGTTAGAGTAATCTTATCGAAAAAACAAATCAACAAAAAAGGACTTCCGTCTCACATCAAAATCATTTTGTTCTTCCTTCATAAAAAAAAAAAAAGAAAATTGAAAATCGTTTTTTTATTGACTTTTCTTTTTCCCTCAATTGACTGCTACTTCCTCTCTCTCTCTCTCTCTCATTCTCAGAAAACTACTCCATTGTTCGATTTCATATCTCCACCTATTTTATAATTTAAGTAGACCTGACTATTAACGCACGTGCGTAACGCGTCAGGAAAGTCGTAATAAAATTATGGTTAAGCTCTTTGCTGAACTAATTGTATGGTACACGTACTTCCATTAACTTTAAAATTGCATTTGATACGCTGTAATGCATAAAATTATAACTATAAAGTATCATAAAATATAACAAAACATTTATTAGTTAGAATTCTCAATAATCAGATAAGATTCATATTATAAGTAGACGATTAATAATTAAAAAAAAAAAGTTAAAAGAATGAAAAGTTAAAAGGGAAAAAAGAAGGTTATAATTGCATTACTTTTTTTTTTCTTTTGCGACGGTAATAGTTTTTCTTTTAATTTATTATTGAAATATGTATGAGACTAGTTCATCCTTAATCATAACTGGCAAAATATACTACCAATCGTCCACGACTATTCCATATGTACACATAAATTGAGTATAATACACAGTTTATAGAAGATTCCAAAATCTTTCGGTGACACGTGTGGGTGAAAGTATTCAACGGACGAGTTCATATGTAATATTTCTATAATATGCTTTTTCCTGCGATAAGGATTTTACTGCTTTCCAAGAAACTCACCTCCTCAAAAAATGACAGTAACATAGTGTGATGTGATTGAGAAATTTTTCTGTCACATGATGTAATCTCGGGAACAATCTAATATGGCGTCTCCTATCTGTTTGGCTAAATTAGAGGACTCTTTTCTTTTCTTTTTTTTTTTTTNTTCAAACAAGCAAAAAAATAAAATCAATTAATTTTTTTTCTTCAGAAAATCTGAGTTCAGAAGCGCTTTATTTTCACAAAATATATGTGATATTTTTTTGAAATGAAAATATGTGTGATATTGAATACTAATTTAGTTCCTAAAATCATTACTAACGTGCCAAGGATATTACTATTTTCGATTTACATTTCTGTATTCCGACTTGACATTTTATGTGAAAGAATGTAGCACCAGACTCCACAGTCGACAAGCGCTGCCAAGCAAGAATAAATTAAACTAAATAAGCTAAATTACTAATATCTTGGCGGCTCTAATCCAATAATTTTGTATACAGCTATGACTGAGGTGGGGGGAATATTCAACCATAAAATAGTATTTGTAGGGACAAGTAACCCAATAAAAACTATTTGGTTTTAAAAAAAAAACAAAAACAACAACAAAAAGGTAACTGGAACTCTTGTCATATTCTATAAAGAAAAATATTGGATAAAGCAAGATAGAAAGCAACGGGGCATGCTATATCAACCTCTTTTGCATCCATTAGTCTTAGTCTGATATTTTTTAATTGCATAATAATCTTTTATATTATTAAAATATGAAATTAGATAATATCAAGTAATAAAACCGACAAAATGTGAAAAAAAAAAATGCATATAGTATCCCTCGTACGACAAATTGGGTTAAAAAAAACCAAAATAGAGCCACCATAAACAATGCAACAACAGCGTAGCGTTGTGAGATCTTTTTGACTTGATATTCGTGACATATATAATATGGTGCTCCTACCCATAAGATTTGGTTTTTCTCTTCTTTTTTTCTAATTGGTTAGCAAAAAAATGAAGCTTTGACACATGAATTATATTATAAATTTTATTGTGCTGAATCAGAATGCCCTTTTATTAAATTGCCAAAAAAAATATTATGATTTTTTTAGAAAATAAAAAAATAATCTTTACTCATATCGGATTTTTTTTTCTGAAAATTTTCTGTTTTCTCTCTCTCTCTCTCTCTAATTTCCATCCATCTAGATTTATTCCTATGATCTTCCTCTTGAATAAGATTTTTCCTTTTTGTTGGTTTTTATCATTTTTTGTTATTTTGTATAATTTTTTTAAAAATCTGAAACTTACAAAGTCTACATCTTGAAGAGTTATCAAATTGAAAAATCAATTTCTACAGAAAAATTTGTTTCAGTATCAATCATAATTAATTAATTTTGGTTGCACAGAGTGATTCAAAAAAGCAAATAAAGAAAATATCAAAAAAATCTCTTATAGAGCTCTCGTTATACTTATACCACTTGTTGAGCTTTGTATTTCCTACCTGATCATTGGTAGATTATCTCTTTTACTGTTATAGGTCTACTGTAATTCGACTTTTGTGTCAAATTGAGTAGTGTAATGTAGGTAGTTGATTATATTGAATAAATTTTCTCCTATGTTGAGAAAAATAGTGTTTACTTGATCCACCTTGTGCATTCGTTTCAAGGCTGCATAGTTTATTCATCGAAATTCAAAGTTTAAAAATTGAAAAATCTAACTTGAACTAACATTCTTTAACTAATGTGAATAATTACTCGGCATCTCTTAAATTAAGGATAGATACCTCAATTTTGACACCAAATATACCATATGTTGAATTTTCATATTTAGTTAACTTTAATTCTATTATAATAATATTAGTACATTTAGAATTTTGAAAATATTAAAATTACTTTTTTTTTTTAATATTTTAGTCAATTATTTTTACCACTAGTCTCTTGGTTAGTCTCAACTCTCTTCTCTTCTTCTTTCTCTCTATCCTTAAAGAGTTTGGCATGTGTCTTCCACCAATTAGAAAAAGGGAAGTGGATCTTTTCATTTTCTTTTCTCATATTTACTTTTATTTTCAAATAATCATTTTGTTTGTGAACTGTAGTTGTTCTTAGGTCCAAGATTATGGCATTGTATAATGGCAAAGTATTAAGAACTCAAGTAATTAAATATAAAGAAATTATTGTTGCACCAAGCCTGCAATTGTTGCAACAAGTGGTATTTTTACAATAACGCAACTTGTATTTTTCTTATTATGAGAACTTTTTGAAAATTATCCAAATGAGTTTAATTTCTATATTTGATGATTCTGATGATTATATGGGTAGAATATAAAAAGAATACCATATTTTTTATTTTGTATGAATAGGATATTCCTCCTATCAATTATATATCAATTTCTTTTATATTTTCTTTATATATCTTCATTCCTTTTTCGGTATATTATCTATGATTGATATCTAATTGCTCCTAATTGGACTAATGAATTTGGATAGGTTTTTGAGGAGAATTCGTGAGGATTTTCGCCAATCAATGTATTGGATATTTTATCATCAATTAATAAATTTTCTACTAGTTAATTGACATAATTTGCTGAGTTATTATGATCAAACTTCTAATCTGTTGCAGTAGGATTAGATATTTATAAAATGATTGGATAGTTTCCGTAAATCTTGATATATAATTGTAATTAATGGAGATATGATTTTCTAAATTAATTATCAATCTTTGATAGGCATAATTAAAGGATTTCGGCTGGCCAAATCATGTCCAAAATATGTCCAGTAAGTAACTATGAATCTGAATATTTTTATGGTAATTGTTCAAAAAGTTGTTGCTAGCAGATTACATAATTTTTGGAAAGATTTAAATTTTGCATTTAATTTTCTCCATATTTGATTTTAGTCTTTTTACACTATAATGGAAGTTCAAAGGAGTTGAAATTCACCTATAAAAGCTCAGCTATTCTAAGGAATTCTCATACGCTTTATTTGAGAAAAATACATTTAGAGAGTTTATTGTAAGGCATAGACTATGTGCTATTGCCATTGTAAGACTTCAAAAACTTATGAGTTTTCTATGTTCTTACTTTAAGTGCTCTTATTCTTGAGGAAGAAGAACACTACGTCTTCTTCCTCCGATCCAAACAAGTAAAGAGATTTCATAAAATGAAGGATTAATAAGACGAGAGGAGCTCGTTAAACAAGATTTATAGAGTGATTATAATGTTGACCTATGTGACTTTTAGTCTTATCTTATTTTGATAATAACAAACATATGATTTAATTACTAATAACTAGCTTGAGTTTGTAGTTATGAAGTTGAAAAAGAATTTGATAAAACTCAAGAAATGAAGTTCTCAAGAATAAAGCATCATTGATAAACCTCGAAGGATGAAGATGAAGTAAAGAATCAAGATTCAAGACCAAGTCTAAATTGGTTAAAATTTATTTCCTAGTCTTGTACTTGATTTATTGCATTGCATAAAATATTCTCTTTGATATGGCTCAAAAAATCTTTCAAATGTCTTTTTCAAACGAATCTTCAAAGAATTAACTAAACTTTAAATCTATTGATCGTTTGAAAATAAATATCATTTCTAATTTAGCCCAAATATTCTCAAAAGTACATTTTCTTATAGTTAAAAATGTTTTGGAAAAAAAAAAGTTGTAAAAACGACCAAATTAGTTCAAAGAAATAAAAAAATCGTTTGTTTCTGACAAATTTTGGTCGACCAGGCTTGGTCGACCAAAATAAAGGCCAAAAATAGCCGTTGGAGCTAAACTGGCATTTCGGACTCCAACGGCTAGTTTTTTGGTCAACCAAAATTCTAGCAGCAAGATACCAACGGTCGAATACGGCTAGTTTTTGAAGATGCTTTTAAATAGAGCCAAGTTTGATGACTTAGATAGACAGAATATGAACTTATATTGACACTCAATCAGTCTTTACGTGCAAAAACTCTCTTTTACTCAACTATAACTTTCAAATCTATTTGAGCTATTCTTAGAGAATCATTTGTGCATTGTTCTCAAATCACCTAAGATTATCTTGTATTATTTTTTTGAGAGGTGATTCTTTGAGTGAGTATTCACTTGTATTTTTATAAAAATATTAATGAGAGATGAGGTTGGTACCTGTAACGACCCGACTTTTTCTAACCGTTAACTACTTACCTTTTTAGCTTAAGAAAAAAAAATTAGATGCTGAAAAATTCATAAATTTTTTTTTCTTTTTAAGAGATTTATATTCACAACTAACGATTTACTTAAATTTTGAAAACAAATAAATGCTTCTCAATGGTTAAGTCCCTTTTATTTAAATTTGATTATAAACTTTTTATTAAAATGATTTAAATAGTGCACAACTATAAAGGGCTCCCAGGTGAGGATGAGGGTCGCATATAGATCACTTAAGTCCCAAGTTCTCCTTAGACAGTTTAGGTCTTTTTGACAGAACCCCTTATGTTTTGTATTTATTTAAATCAAAATATTTTCTCTTTTATATAAAAAAAAACATCTATTTAACTTCTATTAAATCGAAATACATCTTCAAGTTCAATTTAATTAAATCATGTATTACGAAATAAAATACCTAGTTATAAGTACGTTTTNTTTGAGCTATTCTTAGAGAATCATTTGTGCATTGTTCTCAAATCACCTAAGATTATCTTGTATTATTTTTTTGAGAGGTGATTCTTTGAGTGAGTATTCACTTGTATTTTTATAAAAATATTAATGAGAGATGAGGTTGGTACCTGTAACGACCCGACTTTTTCAAACCGTTAACTACTTACCTTTTTAGCTTAAGAAAAAAAAATTAGATGCTGAAAAATTCATAAATTTTTTTTTCTTTTTAAGAGATTTATATTCACAACTAACGATTTACTTAAATTTTGAAAACAAGTAAATGCTTCTCAATGGTTAAGTCCCTTTTATTTAAATTTGATTATAAACTTTTTATTAAAATGATTTAAATAGTGCGCAACCATAAAGGGCTCCCAAGTGAGGATGGGGGTCGCATATGGATCACTTAAGTCCCAAATTCTCCTTAGACAGTTTAGGTCTTTTTGACAGAACCCCTTATGTTTTGTATTTATTTAAATCAAAATATTTTCTTTTTTATATAAAAAAAACGTCTATTTAACTTCTATTAAATCGAAATACATCTTCAAGTTCAATTTAATTAAATCATGTATTACGAAATAAAATACCTAGTTATAAGTACGTTTTCAAACAATATCAAGCTTACATAATTGAAATCATTTGTCTCATAATAAAATATATGTGGAAGAAATTTTAATGGTGGTATTCCATTGCCTATGCCTCGCATCATCCCCGTCTCAGTTCCAGCTAACCCATCAATCAAATTAGAGGTTTCTTTCCTTTAGTACTTATAGCATGGATACTCATAAAATGTAAACTTTCGCTTAGTAAGTACAATGAAATTCTCACAAAACATTTTACTTATGAACAATCAATTCTTTCTTTTTTTTTTTTGAAAGTTCAGTTATGTTGTTTTATAAAATCATTACTTTATGCTTTATTATAAAATATTGTATCATGATTTTATCTCATTCTTGATTATAAAGTCTTTTATCTTTTCTTATGGACCCTGATGTACGTACCGAGTATGCACTACCAAATGGGGAATCAGGGGAGCTACCCAATTGAAAACTCCCATAGTCATAATCTTAACATACTTTTCTTCAGGAATCCTCGCTTAGGGGAGGTCGGTCTTATCTTCCCTCAGATATCCTCACCTAGTAGAGATTGGTACGACAACTTTAAATTCTTTATCTTATTTAGTCATTTTTTTGAAAAATATGAGTGGGTACGCTTCAATAAACCCAAACTTATATTCAACTATCGTAGCATTTCCTTTATTAAAGTATGTTGAAGTATGATAATATTGTAAAGTAAGCATACATCATTTTTTTTTATAGCATAGGAAAAGTATCTTTGTAAGCATATATTATACATAGGTCATACAATAATAATATAAAGGTAAGTTAATACATGAAATTAATTCAAACATAT
>JXTB01000080.1:894172-934612 GCA_002914805.1 Parasponia andersonii
TTTTCTCACGTAATAAAATTTAACATTAAAATAATACTACGTACATAATTTCAAGTATTTGTGAATGTAAACTTAATAAAATTCGATACTAAGTATATAGTACTTCTACTAATATTACAAGTCTAAAGATTTCTAGGAGGTGACAGTACCGGAGTCATAAATAACCCAGTATAGGTGAGGTTGACACCGAATTCTAAACAATAGATATAATAGAGTCAGATTCAAAACTATTGTAAAGGCACAGGTGTGCCTAAGAAGAAATCACTCCGGATTGTACAAGGGGCCAGTCAAGCCCATAATCTTGATTCAATAATAAAAAGCTCTAAGCAAGTTGAGGAGAGCTGGGGATGTAGGCAAACCGTCGTGTTTGTCAAATCTCGTAAAAATAACATTTACATCTCTCTATCCCTATCTCCTTAATTTATTTACTTTGATATTGTGCTTATTTATTTGCTATTTTTACTTGCCCCATTCATTATTTACTCAATCTTGTTACTTTATTCAAAAAGTTTGTAAAAGTCTTAAAATCCCAATTCACCTCCCACCCTCATCTTGGGTTAGCTATTCTTGGGACAACATATAATACATTGTGGCAACCGAAAAAGTGGGAGTCTTTTATTATATTAGTCAATTGGTATTTATAATATTTTATGCTTTACTAATTTGTTTAATCTCTTAGTATGACCTCTTGGAGTAGGAGAAGTCTAAACTACGTTAAAAATATATCGTATTCATTCTTTATTTTCTTGTTGTTGCAACATAAGTACTCATTGTTATAATAACTTTTCATATATGTGTTAAAATATAATTAATTAGTTATTAACTTAATCAATTAATTATTTATTTAGTAATATACATAAAAATAGATTTTTCAATTATTCACTTAGATCAACATCTATGAAGTTCTTAATCTATCCTGATCTAGATATACAGTGATTTTAGTTTTTATTAGTATTTTCTCTTTTACTTGTATGATAGTCATTCAGATTTGTAGTATTTATGGTTCAGATTTAGAGAACTTGTTATTATTGAAGACCAAATTTTGTAAGAACTCCTCCGGTGAATCAATCAGAAGTGACTTTCGAATATTAAAGAATCAAAACGAGCTATTGAAGAATCCTACATCATTTATAGAGTTTTTCTCTAAGATTGTTGATAAAAATTGCATTTACTTCGAGTTCTTTGAAAGTTTTTGTCTTTAAATATATAAATCAATTTTCTTATTCTGATTGTACCAGGTTCTATATAACCAAATCTAGTATTATAGCCCTTACTTAAGTTTAATGAAATCAATTCTTTCAATTATTTTCAAATAATAAATAAAGTTTTTAACTCTCAATTAATACACTTTTTAATGTTCAGTCGATTATAGCAGTAATTTACTACTTACTGAATAACATGAACTAAAAAAATATATAATGCTTAGGATAGTTTTATCAATTGAAGAAAATAAAAATATTATTTAATCCAAACTTTAAAGTAACTGAACAAAAATAGGAAATGGGCGTGGATTGTTCTAATTTGGGTTAATTTAACTTTTTTAGTTCACTTTTTTAAAATGAGATTTTTGATACGCTCTAAGTAAGAAAATGTCTAAAATACCATTAACAGCAAAAGAGTGATTGCCATGTGAGTGATAGAGAGAGAAAGAGAACGAAAGAGGGCAAAAAGTTAGGATATTTACTTGAAAAACAAAATTATTTGATGAACTCCTTTAAATTTAGGAAAATATACCCTTGAATTTGAGACATAGATGGAGATCTCACCATTGAAGCCCTCTATTTTTTCTTGAAATTTGTCGAGGGAAAAAGAGAGGGAGTGGAGGGAGAAAGAAGTAAATGACAAATCACCGGAGGAGAAAGAAGAGGACAATTTTGGAACTGCAAACATTAAAGAGATCCTCTGCTATAGCATCAAGTCCAGGGCCTTTTGCAATTGGGTCCACTGTTTAAACTCGAAGTCGTTCTATCACTATTCAACGGCCTTAATTTGTTCACCCATTCAGTGAGGGAAAATGTTAGACAGTTCCTATAATTTAAAAAAAAAAAAAACTCTATTACAATAGTGCTAAAATCGCAGTAAATTATTTACAGTAATATACCCTGTGAATAGGAAATTTATTTGCAGATGATGTCTCATCATGAGCAGTCCAATATGGCGTCTCCCTTTTAGTGGGCCGCATTAGAGGAATTTCTTTATCAGTTTTTTTATTTTTTTTAAATGCTTGAACAAGAAGGAAAGACCGAACAATTGAATAATTGCATATAAAATTAACACATTTTCTTGTGTGCTTTGTCTTTTGACGCTTCAAGGTCTTATTTTATTCTGATTAACAATGATTGTGCTTGGAGTCCAAGATTCCAAGTAAATAGTACAACTATTAATGTAACATCTAACTTGCTAAATTTGGAGTAAGTATCTACTATCTAGTACGTGTAATATGTATTCCTTTAAATAAAGTGCCTAAGCCATATGGTTATTCTTTTCAATCTACTTTTTTTCTATTCTTTATATAGTTTATGTGAAAGAATGTTACAGAAGGCTCAACGGTCGACACGCAATGCCATCAGAACAAAATTAGATCATAAATTATCTGGCGGCTGATCTAATATTAATATTGTATTCGAAAATGGCTGGGGAGGCAGGAGGCGGAATATTAAACCAAATATATTAATTGTACTATTGTAGGGACAATAAAACTTTATCCAATGAATGAGTATTTTGCCCTTTGAAAAGAAAAAGGTGATTGGATCTTTTGTCCTAATCTTTAAAGAAAAATATTTGGATAACGCTAGATATATAGCAAATTGGGCTGCTAAATAATTAAAGAGCCACCCTACATCGGACAACAACAATTTTGTGGGATCCCTTTTTAAGTTTTTGTCACCTAATAAGGGTGCTCTCCTGCTCTTAGATTTGATTTTCCTCTCTTTGTTCCCAGGTTCCTAGTAACACCATTCAAAGAAGAATATGACAAGTACATATTATACAGTGATATATCTATCGTTTCGTGGTTTCTCTTGTAGATATTACAGGGGAGATAAGGTACTCCCAGTGTCCATTACCAGCCCTTCTCTGAAACTTGTTCATAAAGGTGAATCTATAACAATTGAAATTGATGGAGATATTACCAAGAACGCGTTTCTCTATGTCAATCTTCATTAACCAAATGTGTCATTTTGTCATAAAATGATGCGCTTTGGATGCATTTGGTGTTAGAGTTCATGACTCGAATTTTATTTGTGCTGGCCTGAAAACTTCGCGGTGCGACATATGTGGCATTCTTGTAATTGGGAGAAATTTTGAGATCTGTGGTGGAAGCGGAGGGTATATATTTTAGGCTCGGTCGTGTAAAACATATCTTCTGTACCTTATTTTTGACATAGTGAAATTTTCTCCTCTGCCAATGATTTTTCCCGATTAGGGTTTTTCACTTAAATCTGTGTGTTCTTGTTTTTCATATGTTTTTGTCAATTATCGTTTAGTAATTCTTAACAAACTGGTATCAGAGCTTTAATCCAGGTTTGATTACGATAATGGCAACCATGAACTATGATATTCCACTTTTGGATCGCAACATCAGATTTTCGTTATGGCAGGTTAAGATGCGGGCGGTCCTTGCGCAGTTGGATTTAGATGATGTACTGTTAGGGATTAATGCGATGCCTTCATCGTTATCAATGGAGGAAAAGCAGCGAAGGGATCGAAAAGCCCTATCTCAGATTCAACTGCATCTATCGAATCAGATATTACAAGACGTTTTGAATGAGAAAACTGATGCGGCTTTGTGATTGAAATTAGAGCAGCTGTGCATGATGAAAAGTCTAACCAATAAGCTGCATCAGAAGTAGCGATTGTATTCTCATCGTATGGCAGAAGGTATGTCTCTAGAAGAGCACATAAATGTCTTTAAGGAAATTGTTTTTGATTTGGAAGCTTTGGAGGTTAAATATGAGTCTGAGGATTTAGCGTTGATTTTATTGTGTTCGTTACCCCCTTCATATACGCCTTTTAGAGATACTATTTTATATAGTCGTGAATCCCTTATTCTGAGCGTGGCTTATGATTCTCTGCTCTCTAAGGAGAAGATGGATCAGATTGTTACAGGGACTGAGACTCAGGCAGAGGGTCTCGTTGCTAGAGGTAGAATGCAGGAGAGGAATTTTGGGAGTGATAATAGAGGCAGATCAAAATCTAGAAATAAAAGTAAAACTTGCAATTATTGCAAGAAAAAGGGCCACATCAAATCTGAATGCTATAAGCTTCAAAACAAGAATAAGAAGGCTGCTCCTAATTATAAGGGAAAATAAACTGAAAATACCGGTGAAGCCAGTGTTGCTGAAGATGATATCAGCGATGGAGAACTCTTATTATTTCTGATGGCGATTCTAAACCATATGATGACTGGATTCTCGATTCTGGTTGCACGTTTCATATGTGTCCTAATAGGGATTGGTTTTCGACATATGAAACAGTAGCCAAATGTGTTGTGTTGATGGGAAATAATGCACCTTGTAAAGTTACTGGTGTTGGAACAGTCAAAATTAAGATGTTTGATGGAGTTGTCAGGACTCTCAGTAGTGTGAGACATGTTCCAGATTTAAAGAGAAATCTGATCTCTTTGAGTACTCTTGATTCAAAAGGGTACAAGTACACTGGTGAAGATGGAGTTCTGAAGGTTTCCAGAGGAGCTCTTGTCGTGATGAAGGGCCAAAAAAGATCTGCCGAATTATATGTCTTGTTGGGTTCTACAGTTACCAGTGAAGCAGCTATTTCTACTCCTTTGTTGTCAGATGATGAAGTCACTAGACTTTGGCATATGCGTCTTAGGCATATGAGTGAGAATGGCATGGCTGAATTGAGCAAAAGAGGACTTCTTGATGGGCAGAGTACTAGTAAACTGACGTTCTGTGAGCATTGCATTTTTGGGAAGCAGAAGAGAGTCAGATTTACAAAAGGTATCCACAACACAAAGGGAGCACTTGATTTTATACATTCTAATCTCTGGGGCCCATCTAGTGTACCTTCTAAAGGAGGTGCTAGATATTTGCTGACGATTATCGATGATTTCTCCAGAAAGCTTTGGATGTTTTTCCTGAAGCATAAGAATGATGTGTTACCTACATTTAAGGAGTGGAAGACTATGATCGAGAAGCAGACAGGGAAGCAAATCAAACGTCTCCGCACTGATAATGGCTTGGAGTTTTGTTCTGATGAGTTTAATGTTTTTTTGCAAATCAGAAGGAATCGTGAGGCATTTAACAGTTTGCCGTACTCCGCAACAAAACGGTGTGGCAGAGCATATGAATAGGACTTTGACGGAGAGAGTACGTTGCATGCTCTCCAATGCTCATTTACCTAAGTCTTTTTGGGCAGAAGCTGCCTCTACAGCCTATTTTCTGATTAATCGATCTCCCTCAACTGCTATTGAGAAAAAGACTCTAAAATAGGTATGGTCTGATACTCCTGCTAATTATTCTGATTTAAAGATATTTGGGTGTCCTGCATATACTCATGTTGATAATGGAAAGTTAGAACCAAGATCTACGAAGTGCATCTTTCTAGAAGATCTATGAAGTGCATCTTTCTAGGCTATAAGGCTGGTGTTAAAGGATATAAGTTATGGTATCCAGAAACTCAGAAGATTATAATGAGTAGAGATGTTATTTTTGATGAATCTGCTATGCTTCGTGATTTGTCTCTTAGAGATTCTAGTAGTAAACATCAGCAGAAATCAAAAACTCAGGTGGAGCTTGAGATTGGGTTAGAATCTACACCATCATCTACATCTCAGTCAGTTTCCTCTACACCACTATCGCCACCACCAACGTCACCACAATATTCTATTGCTAAAGACAGGCCTAAAAGAGACATTAGACCTCCACAAAGGTATGCTGAGGCCGATCTAGTTGCCTATGCTTTGAATGTGGCTGAAGGTATAGATTATAGTGAAGAACCTTCTACCTATGCAGAGGCAGTTAGTTATAATGACTCTGGGAAATGGATGATTGCCATGCAAGAGGAGATAGAATCACTTCATAAGAATGACACATGGGACTTGGTGAAACTACCTAGAGATAAGAAAGCTGTTCGCTGTAAATGGGTTTACAAAAGGAAAGAAAGAACACCAGGAATTGAAGAATCTAGGTATAAGGCAGGACTAGTTGCAAAGGGCTACAGTCAAGTTCCAGGCGTAAACGTTACAGATGTGTTTTCTCTAGTTGTAAAGCATAGTTCAATTCGAGCTTTACTTGGTATTGTGGCTATGCATGATCTTGAGCTTGAGCAGTTAGATGTGAAGACGACATTCTTACATGGAGAACTTGAAGAAAACATCTACATGGATCAACCAGAGGGTTTTGTAGACTTAGGAAAGGAAGACTATATGTACTTATTGAAGAAGTCTCTGTATGGCCTGAAAAAGTCACCCAGACAGTGGTATAAGAGGTTTGATTCATTTATGACCACTCATGATTTCAAGAGAAGCAGCTATGATAGTTATGTCTACTTTAAGAAGAGTGCTGATGGGTCTTTTATATATCTACTCTTATACGTCGATGACATGTTGATAGCAGCCAAGGATAAAGAAGAGATTAGAAAGGTCAAAAATCAGCTTAGTAAATCAGCTTAGTAAGGAGTTTGAGATGAAAGATTTAGGAGAAGCAAAGAAGATACTTGGAATGGAGATTCGGAGAAATAGAAAGGCAGGTAAATTGTACCTAAGTCAAAAAGGGTATATTGAGAAAGTTCTGTACAGATTTAATATGCAGAATGCTAAACCTGTTAGTACTCCATTAGTGGCTCATTTCAGATTTTCATCTATTTTATCTCCAAAATCAGATGATGAGATTGATTATATGTCTCGAGTTCCATATTCTAGTGCTATGGGATCTCTCATGTATGCTATGGTTTGTTCTCGTCCAGATTTATCATATGCAGTCAGTGCTGTTAGTAGATACATGGCGAATCCTGGTAAAGAACATTGGAAAGCAGTTCAGTGGATTTTTAGATACTTACATGGCTCTACTAATGCTTGTTTGCAATTTGGGAGAACTAGAAGTGGAGTCGTTGGATATGTTGATTCTGATTTTACTGGAGACCTTGATAAAAGAAGATCTCTCACTGGGTATATTTTCACCATTGGTGACTGTGCTATCAGTTGGAAAGCTACCTTACAAACTACAGTTGCATTGTCTACTACTGAGGCCGAATACATGGCTAATACTGAAGCGTGTAAGGAAGCTATTTGGTTGAAGGGACTATTTAGTGAACTCAGTGAAGACTTACAATTGACCACAATCTTTTGTGACAGTCAGAGTGCTATTTTTCTCTCAAAAGATCAGATGTTTCATAAGAGGACCAAACACATTGATGTGCGGTATCATTTTGTTCATGATATTATTGCTCGAGGTGATATAATTGTGAGCCAAGTTAGTACTCATGATAATTCTGCTGATATGATGACTAAGACACTTCCTGGAGACAAGTTTAAGCATTGCTTAGACTTGGTTGGTGTTACTTACTGAGTTTTGCCTTCTTTGTGGAAGAGGTGGAGAATATGTTTTTTTTGTCAAAGATTAGAGTTATTCTTTAATTGGAATTCGTGTCAAGGTGGAGATTGTTAGAGTTCGTGTCTCGAATTCTATTTGTGGTGGCCTGAAAACTTTACGGTGCGACATATGTGGCATTCTTGTAATTGGAAGAAATTTTGAGATCTGTGATAGAAGCGGAGGGTTTAGGGTTTAGGGTTTAGGGGATGGAACACATTTTCCTATGTTCCCCCTCTCTCCCAACCCCTCATCCCCAAAGAAAATTTTACTAGTAAGGATAAATCTTAGTAAGGGATTTTTTTTTTTTGGATTTTATACATGTATTTCGGTTGTCCTAATTTTTCTTTTATATAAACATTATTAGGCTGCTAAATTTAGGTAAGTGAGATTAGAAAGAATTTACAAAATTTTAAGAGGCGTGAGTTATGAGATTTCTTATTTTCTCTCTTTTTCATCATAGTAAAACCTTGAAGAAGCAAAAAGCAGAAACCTTATATATGTTTGCTTGCTTTTAGTTTTCTTTATTTCTCTTGATGGTCAAGGATTAGAACGCGTTAATCCACAATAATAAATAAAATTAAACTATCATTTATTCTTTAATCTCTCATTCAATTATGTGGTCAACTTTTGTCAATATTCGTATCATAAATAACCATCTAGATAATGACAATAGTAATCAGAAGAAGTAACATATCCATAAGTTGTTTGTATTTATAGTTTAAGCCAAACTTAGTTTTTACGCTTAAAATATATTTTGTGCCATTACTTTCAAAAATTGCTATTCCAATTCTTTTTATTTTAAGAAAAAAAGACAAAAGAAGTACACAATGGAGACTTTGGTTTTGAGGAGGGAAAGAAATAAAGAACAAGTAACCTAAACATTAAATGGGCGTAATAAAATTTGGAAACACAAATAAAAGAAAAGGCAAGTAACTTAAATGTTAAATGGTAGGGGAAACAAAATTTCGAAAACACAAATAAATGTATATGAAAAAGATTGAGTGGGAGCATGGGCTTATCTGAGAAATTAAATAAAATTTAGGGAGTAAAAATCAAAATTGAGAAAAATTAAGTTGGGGTGCTGGCTTGCACTCGCTTTTGTCTCCAACAATTGCTGACTGCATGACCTTGTTGGTTATTGAAACCTAGGTTGATTGATGCATATTCAATGATGGAAACCTGATTTCAATCCTTTCTATCAAAAGACACCTAATTCACAAGTTTTGGGTTGGCCTTTCTGAGCTGCCATAGGAGTAGTAGCACTTGTTAGGAAATTCTATTTCCTATATTGGGCTACATATTTTAAACAATTATATTAGGCTACATTATTCTTAAGCTGACCCAATAAGTGATTTAATTAAGGCTGAGTGAGAATATCTAATTGGGTATAGATACTAATGTGGATACCCTATTAGTCACCCCATTAGTTTGATGGATACCCAATATGAACTATTTAAAGAACCTATTAAGGTTATAGTCTATGCAGCCAAATATTACGTAGGCTCAATTCCCTATAACCTACCATCCGTTATAGAGAACTTCATTTGAGTGACATTAGGCTTTAGGTTACAGAAGATCAATACCCTTAAGATATTATTTCTTTTTCACACTTCTGCCTTCAGTTTTTCTATCTCTAATCCTCTACAGATTAGTCATAGAATCATATATATTCAAAAAATTCTAACCTGTCAATTTAGTACGAATGATTTAGGATTTCTATTTGGTTTATTTGTAATCTTAACATCATCCAACAAGTGGTATCAAAGCATATTTTCATGTTAAATTGATTAGGTTAATAATGTATGGCACTAATTGTGATAATCTATGCCTATTTGGTTTTCTAGATTTTGGACTATTCATATATGATCTATGATTTTTCATGATATATTGAATATTTTGATGTTTTAGGGTTTTTTTTTTTTGGGGTTTTAGGGTTATTAATTGTCATTATTAAGGCTTAAAATTTCTGATTTGAGGTATTTTGGTGTTTTGGATGATTTTCGGATCAGAAAATTTTTCGAGAAAATCGACCTAGCACCGCAGCACTACATGTGCAGCACTGTAGTGTTTGCAATGCAGGCTCATGTTCTGGGTTTAACCGGAACACTAAGCGCCACAACACCAGCTTAGTAGCACTGCAGGGCTGACCTCTCAAGTACAAGGGTTAGTTTTTGACCTAATTTCAGTTTTTTGGTAAGCTGCATTGGCTCCGCCTGCTAAGGCCCAAAAGAAGTAAGGTGAGCAAGGTTGTTTCTTTTGTGGAAAAGGTGGATACTTAAAGAAGGAATGTGCTAAGTACAAAACTTGATATGTTAAGAAAGGTAAGCTTCTCATTTATATTTGTTCTGAAGTTAATTTAACTTCTGTACCTAAGGACACTTGGTGAGTGGATTCTAGTACTATTACTTAAGTAAGTATTTTCATGTAGAGTTGCCTGTGGAGCCGAAAGCCAAGTGATGCTGAAAGAGTCATCTAAGTGGGTGACGACCAAATAGCTTAGGTGGAGGCTATAGGGTATTTTAGGTTGTTTTTGAATTCTGGGAAATATTTAGATTTATATGAGACTTTTGTGGTATTATCTTTAAGGCAGAATTTGGTTTTTATTTCTATATTGAACAAATCTAGATTTACTTGTTCTTTCAGAATTAATTTATTTAGTCTTATACGTGATTCAATTGTTATTTGTACCAATTTTGCTTAATGATAACTTATATATATTAAATACCCAACCCTTTGTTAATGAAATTTTACATGTTAATTCAAGAGGTACAAAATAAAAATACTAATGAGGACTCATCGTTGCTATAGCATAGATTCTTAGGATACATTTTTAAACAAAGAATTGAACATTTTGTGAATGATGGAATCCTTGGTCCCCTTGATGTAGTAGACTTTAAAGTTTGCGTTAAGTGTATAAAGGGGAAGTAGACAAACGTTAGGAAGTTAGGTACCAATAGAAGCTCTAGCATCTTAGAATTGATACATACGAATATTTGTGGTCTAGTCCCTACGGAGTTTTGAAATGGATAACAGTACTTTATCATGTTTATAGATGATTATTCTCACTATAGGTATATATACTTGATTTATGAGAAGTCACAATCACTGGATTATTTATGGCTTATAAATTTTAGGTCGAAAATCAACTTGATAAGAAAATTAAGGCTATTAAATATGATCATGGTGGTGAGTACTACAGTCAGTATGATGGATCAGGTGAGCAACATCCAGGGCCCTTTGCTAAGTATTTGGAAGAGCACATCATCATCCTGCAATATACTATACCTAGGAAACCCAGCATGAATGGTATTGCTAAGCAATGTAATAGGACACTAAAGGATATTGTAAGGAGTATAATCAGTCATTCCATCTTACTAGATTCATTATGGGAAGACGCACTCAAAACTATAACTTATATCCTAAATATAGTACTAAGCAAAGCAATAGCAAAAACCCCTTATGAACTCTGGACTAGGTGAAAGCCCAGTATAAATTATTTACATATATGGGGTTCTCTAACTGAGGCAAGGCCTTATAGGCTGAATGAAAAGAAATTGGACTCAAGAACTGTAAGATGCTATTTTGTTAGGTATTCTGAAAGATCTAGAAGCTATAAGTTTTATTATCAATAGTAAAGTCTTTCTTTGAGATCGGAAATGCCAAATTTCTTGAGGATAGTAAGTATGGGAGGGAAGATATTGTCTTTGAAGAAGAATTTGTTTCTGTTCATATGGTTGCCATTAACAATGGACAGGACACTCAAGATTATGTTCCTAACAATACCATTATTCAAGATGCAATTGCTCTAGTTCAAGACAATATTCAGGAGGTTCTTGTCCCAGTTGAAGTAAATGCTCCTGTAGAGCAAACTCAATAACCTCAAGGACTAGTGCCTTTAAAGAGGTCTTCTAGAAAAAAGGAGAAGTGCGATTCTGGATGATTATATTGTATATAGCCAAGAATATGAGTTTGACATTAGGATAGTAGAAAATGATCCAATCAACTTCACACAAGTCAAACAAAGTTCCAATTTTCAAAAGTGGATTAATGCCACGAATAAAGAAATGAAGTCTATGAGAGACAATGATGTTTGGGATCTCGTCAAATTCCGTGAAGGTTCGAAACCCATTGATTGTAAATGGATATTTAAAATCAAACGGGATTCAAAAGGCAATGTTGAAAGAAATAAGGAATGTTTAATCGCTAAAAACTTCACTCAGAAAAGAGCATTGACTTTAAAGAGACCTTTTATCTGGTTGCTTCGAAGGACTCCTTTAAAGTTATTATGGCACTTATGGCTTATTATGACCTTAAGCTTCATCAGAAGGATGTTAAGATAGTGGTTCTCAATGGTGATATTGATGAGATAATTTATATGGTGCAACTAGAAAATTTTGTATTGAGAGATCTAAAGTCTATGGTCTGCAAACTCGAGAAGTTCATCTATGGTCTCAGGCAGGTTTTCTGTTAATGGTATCATAAATTTTGTGAGGTACTTCTCTCATTCAGTTTTCAAGTGAATCCTATTGATGATTGTGTATATCATAAGTTCAATAGGAGTAAATTTATCTTCCTAGTATTTTATATTGATGACATACTATTGGTAAGTAGTGATATAGGTTTACTGTACAACAACAAGAGATTTTTTGTGAAGAATTTCGAAATGAAAGATCTTGGAGTCGCTTCTTTTTTATTAGGTATACAAATATACTAAGATCACTCTCGGGGTATCCTTAGGTTGTCATAAAAGAGCTATATCGAGAGAGTACTCAGTAGATTTGATATAGATAAGTGTGCACCAATGGATACTCCAGTGTCTAAGAAAGATAAATTTAGCCTCAGTCAAAGCTTTAAGAATAATATTGATAAAGAAACCATACATCAGTTTCCTTATGCTTTGGCTGTAGGGAATCTAATATATGCTCAGGTATGTACGTATCCAGTCCTAGTGTTCATAGTTGGCATGTTAGGTAAATAAATGAGTAATCCTGGAGTAGATCATTGGAAGGCAACAAAGAGGGTTATGAGGTACTTATAGAGAACAAAGGAACACATGCTCACTTTTTAGAGATAGAACATTTTGAAGATCATTGGGTACTCCAACTCTGATTTTGCGGGATATCTAGACAGTACAAGATCCACATCGGGCTATATCTTTCTTTTAGTTGGAAGAGCTATTTCTTGAAAGAGTGTTAAGCAGACACTCATAGCTGCTTCAACTATAAAGGCAGAATTCATAGCTTCTTATGAAGCATCCAATCAGGGAAAATGACTACGAAACTTTATCACCGGGCTGCACATTGTAAATGGTATTGAAAGGCCATTACATCTTTATTATGATAACAACTCGATGGTCTAATATTCCAATAGCAATAGGAGCTCATCAAAGTCAAAGTATATTGATATTAAGTTTCTAGTTGTGAGAGAAAGAGTTTAGCGTTGTTTAGTATCAGTTGAGAATATTGGTACAAACTCCATGACAGTAAATCCGCTCACCAAAGGTTTACCACCTACAAATCTTTCACAAGCACACTGCTCGTATGGGTGTTATATTTTTGGATGGTGTGTAGTTTTAGTGAGAGTTTGCAATTTAGTATATATACTTATTGTGTGATATTTGTTTATATGTTCTATACTGCAATATATTCTGATTAATTATGGTTTGCATTGTAGACTCTGCTCAAATTTAATATGTGATACATTTCATATTTTCTTATTTTCCTATTATGATTAACAATAAAGTTTGTAGTAATGCACTAAAGGGGAATGACTAAGGTAGATCTCAATAAATTTTAAGGAGGACCAGTTAGAAATAAGCACAGTGAATCACATTTGGTGTAATTTTCATGCCATATTCCATACTCGATCTGTGTCATTTGGGTGTATTAGTATGGTAATCATTGAAGGTTCTACTTATCATCTAAATAAGTGCAACAACGAGCGCTTTAGTTTGGTACTGGTATATCTGTTAGGATATTTGCCCTTAAAAGTAGATTTCCAATTTTACCATTTTAGTATAAACAACTTTCTCTTATATGCAATTATAATATTTGCTAGATTAAACTATCTCAATTAAATAGTTTATTTATCTGAAAAAGCTTTTATATCTTTATTTGTGTATAAAGAAACAAATATAATTAAATGTTAATTATGGAGAGACTTGTTTCTTTATTTAAGTTTAAATTAATTAGTTCACAATTTATAAATAAAGATAGAATATTTTATTTACTAAAAATTGTAGTGTTTGTCTATCTTAACAGGAAAGATGTTTTCTCAAATCATTGAAGTATTTGACTTTTGACAGAATCACTAATACAACATAAATAAGTTACGTGCACTGAACAGGAAATTTAAGTAAAGAATTAAAGGTTGTAACTCAATTCTGGTATTACCATAAACTAGCTCTGAGCATGTAGATCTTAATCCTTAATGTTTGACTAGACTTGCTTTTATAATTTGTAACCTTTTGATTTGTTAAAAGACTAGCCTCAATGAAATTAGAGGCGAACTCTAGCATATTAGATGTTATGACTTATGAATTGATGGGAACAACAAATAGTTAAGGATACTATATATTAATTTCACTTTGAGGTCTTTCAAGATTCATGGAATAATTAAATCTAAGATGTTAGTATTCACTTTGTGAATTAGTTGATAATTTGTCTAAATGGTCATTGAGAACAAAATTATCGAAAATATTATTCTTTGATAGAAAGATGGTAACTTAAAGGTAAATATATATTAGAGGGATATTAGGGTAATTTTATCTATCTAACTACAACATTGTATAGAGATTCTATTATGGTATAGAATATGCTAGATAGATCGGTTAATTAAGGCTAGTTGATTAAATCTCTATAAAAGGCATGGCATTTAATCTGATTGTACAGTATTGAGCCTTTAGTGGAGTATCCCCTTAACTAATAGTATTTATATAAATACTATAATAAGAGTTATTATGTATTTATTATACTATTAGAGCTTCGATTATTTGGATCCATTAGATCCTTTGTCTTACTCAACCAAGCTCATTAATTGGTTGGTGGTATTTGTGAAATTAGTTTCATAAAATTGTGTGAAATAATAATTCTACACAGAAGTTGGTATTTTTATAAATAAGTTACATAAGTTAGACATATTTATAAAAGTACACCCAAAGCCTAAATTGGAGAACAAGCCCAATCTTAGTTGGATTGAGATCAATAGTTTTGGGCCTTAAATATATAAGATACATGAGAGAAAAGCTACACATTAACACATACAACATTACACATGAAACACACAGAGAGAGAGAGAGAGGATTCAGCCACCTTAGGCTAAGAGAGGAGAGAGAAAGTTTTCTGCAATCTTACAGGCTCATCTTACATCCCGGTGTTCTAAAAGATCAAGAAGGTGTTCTTGATCATTTTCCAATGAAGGATTCAACTTGGTGCCCACTCACCTTATCAATCAAGAACAAGAGTATAGATAAGAAAATCTAGGGTTAGAGATTTGATCATCATCAATAAAGAGAACAAGAAGGAGCACGCTACAAGAGGTAAACCCTAATCTCATCTATATGGTTTATGTATCTAGATTTGATTTATGTTATACATGATCTTGTATATGATATATGCTGATCTATGGTTATGAAAACTGTTTTCATATAAAAATTTTAAAACCTAAATCTTGTAATTTTTTCACTGTGTTCATGATGTGACCACGTGTTTTCAATAGTTTGCATGCATGAATGATTTTTCCTAAGTATTAGGTCCGAATACTAGCAATTATTATCAAAAGCATAGATTCATATGTATAGCATAATTTTGATCTAGTTGTATGATCTAAGTTATGTGATTGAGTGTGAGCAATTTTTGTTTATGATAGTTAAATGATTCATGGTGATGAATAATATTTAATTAGGTATACTATTAGTTTTTGTATGGTGAAAAAACATGTGGATTGTGATTTTAGAAATTTTTTTGAGTGTTCTTGAATTTTATGGTTGATAGATTCGTGAACATATTTAAAAAAGTTTGAAAATCTAAATATTTTTCCAAAATTTTTGATGTTGTTATAAATTTTTTGCATGTAAAAAAAAAAAAAATTCCAGCCAGCCAGCCCTGCGCGTGCGGGTGCCTAAGTGCGGCCTGCATGCGTGGATGCTGGGCGTATGCTGCCTCGGATAGCTCGCATGCATGGCTGCAGCACGAGAACATGCAGCTCCTGTGCGTGGCTCACGCTATGCCCGTGCATCACCCATGCACGACCAGCAGGGCAATGGCGCGACCCATGCTTGGCCAGCACGCCTTGCATGCAGCCACCGCACCCAGCGTGCGTGATTGGTGTGCAATTGGTGCACGCCTATGGTGTGGCCTACGCTGCACCAGCACATAGCACCTGCGAGTAGCCAACGCACGACACTTGCTGCCATGCACACACGCACATGACCTTGCTGTGTGCTATAGCCTAGCGGCCCCGCCCCCTTAATTTCTTGGGCGATGACGGCTCATAGGCGTGGTGATGGTATTTCTGCCACCACCACTAATTTCTAAATTAATTAATTAGATAATTGTTTAATTTAAAGTCAAATTTTGGAATAAGAAACTATTCAAATAAGATTAGGATAGTTATCTATTTTTGAATTATTCTATTTTGAATTTGATTTACTTTAGCATAATGATAAATATGAATTAATTATATAAATAGGATACTATCTAATAGTTAATTTAAATTCTAATAGGATTTCTACTATTTTTGAAAAAGATAAGAATTCCTATATTATCTTCAAATTTTGAATTTTAATGGATAATATAGATTTGAATTAATTAGATAATTAGGATATTATCTAGTAATTAATTTGAATTTAAATAGGATATCTACTAATTTTTTAAATTGGATAAGATTTCCTATATTATCTCTATAATTTAAAATTTTATTCAAATTTATTTAGATATTTAATGAGATTAGATATGATAAGATATTATCATAATAAATCTAATAGTTAATTTGAATTTGAAGAGGATATCTACTAATTTTTAAAATTAGATAGGATTTCTTATCTCTTTCTACTTAAAATTTAAATAGATAATAACTATTCAAATTAATTTAATATTTAATGTGATTAAATATGATTAGATAATTATCTATAGAACATGATAGTTTAAACGTAAATGATCTAAATTTAGTAATTATCCTTAATTTAAATTTTGATTTAAATTAGGATATAGTTTTTAATTTAAATTTGAAACTAAAATATAGTCAGATTAGATTTCAATAATTACTACCTATAGATTATTTAAATTCATAATTAATCAGATTAATTAGGATATAAAAGATTTGAATTCAATTAGATTAATATTCAATAGTTAATTGTGAGAACCATTTATTTAGTAACTATTCTAATTATAGTAATTAGAATATTCTTAAAGCAACTAACTTGATTAGTAACTCTACCGATTAATAAGATTAATTAGACAATGAATTAATGAGATTAATTAGTTAATTAATTAATATGATTAATTAATTAGAAAGTTATATCCTTTTATAATTAAATAATTTTAATTAATTATAGAAATTTAATAATGATTAGATTTCTATTACAATTAAATTTAGATGTGATCTTTATTTAATTATTAGAATTATTTGATTATACTTAGATATACAAACTAGATAAATTAGAAACATTATATGAGTTATAAATTTCTAATTAATTAGGATTAACTAAAAGAGTTTTAATTATTTCTTAATTTAGTATATTGCAATTAATCTTTTCTAAATATAATTATGGAAATAGGATTTCTGTAATTAAACATATTGTTTTTACTATCTTTTAAATCTTAATGAGTTTAAGATAGTATCTTAATGAGATCAAGATAGTATCTTAATAAGATTAGATAAATTAACTAATTAAAAATTATATAATAAATGTAATTTATTTTCTAATTATTTAAACTATCCTAATAAGTCAATAATTTAAAAAATATTTGATATGTTTAAATTTAGACAAGAATTATTTGTAAACTTAATTCTTGCATATAGGATAATATATTTTAGTAGAAAATATTAATTATTAAATTTAATTAATTTTGAATTATTATTTAGTAATTATTAATGTGATTAATTTTTATTATTTAATAATTTTTAGTATGATTAATAATTAATATTAATTAATGAGATTAATTATATTAATTAGAGGATAGTAATATTATAAGGATAATTATTTGTTTAATGATTTGTACGGAAATTGGGGCTTGATTTTAATGAGATTAAAATGTGTTAAGTTTTTATTAAGAAAATATTATAATTATGAGATAATTATGGTAATATTTTAGTACGGTGGCATTTGACATAAAATATTGATAATTATGAGATATTTATGATAATATTTTATGTGACAAAAGGGATTTTGATAATTATATTATTTCAAAATACATTCGATATGATTGTCATATTGAGTGGAAGGATTTTAAATTTTGTTAATTTTTTAAACCAAAATTATTTAAACCATTCTTTAGTTTTGAAATGATTAATTTTTAGAAAATTAATGAATGTGTATAAAGTTTTTTATATTCATTACTTGCATTTATAATTATTTGTAAAACTTTGATACAAAATGTTTTTATAATTGTTTACTTATTTTTATAAATGCACTTAGAATTTAATTTGATTAAATTTTCCTACTAAGATTCTTAAAAATTTTTGGTTGAATAATTTAGCGGTTAAAGTTTCTTAGTTAGTTTTTTGTTTTTGAAAACTAATATTCTATACAGGACTTAGTTTAAATATCGTTTCAATTATTTATCTTTGTTTGAAAGATTGCTGATCAAATAATTGAATTTTCTTTTGGAAAAGTTTTGCTTGAATGATTTATAATCCACAGACCTTCTATCTTAATCGTTATGTGATGTATACTTTTATTGTCTACTTTTATATACATGAGATGTATAATATAGTATTAGCACTTTGACTTTAGACAATAATTGTTCGATCATATCACCATATCTAGAATAGTATGTCATAATATCTTAAATTAGCTCATTCTCTTTAAGTTGCATAATTAGATATACATAATTGATTTTATGGTTACTGAGTAAGTTAGATAATTGGGTAAAATCAGGATCCTTAAATTTTTTAAACGATTGAGTGGGAGCGGGTATGAGATATCCATGGTCTCCATCATTAGTTCAATAGCTCTAAAGATGTGCCTTGCCTCAGAATCTTATTGAGCTCTAATAGAAAGGTTTTCATCTAGGTATTATTGGTACCGAATCTCTTAAGATAAATTTGTAAGTAGACTTTACGTATTGATCTCCTGTAGGAGACAATATTGTATAAAAAAGCTTGTAAATTAAAATGATAGTTACACACTCAATATAGAATGCTATTAACCTCCCGTAGGAGCTATGTTAGTACTTCTATGGACCGATAAGTGGAGTAATTAGCAAACTAGAATATAAAATATTTGTCTTTTTTATCTAAAGTGAATTGTTCACATTTGACTTGTAGATTCACATGATTACCCGTAGGTAACTTGTAATCTATGGTAGGTCAAAATACCTTGAATATTTGTGACTGCCTTAAGGATTCTACATAAGTATTTTATCTTGATAGATTTTATGTTAAATATTTTAAATTCTTTTATATTCAGATAAACTAACAAACTTAGTTGAGTACTAAGAGTATCATAATTTGCATACTTGTCCATAGTTTATCTTTAGCTTCCAAATGACCAATAAAAGCATAACACATAATCTTATTGTTTGATTATATGTCATTAATTTTATTTTCTTAATTTACTCTATGTATATTACAATATCTTGCACGAATTGTCTAGTGATTTTAAATCAGTTATTTTGATTGGTAAATCATAAGAGTTAATGATTTTGTCAAAGTTCGTTCCTAATAATTAATACCCTTGTTGAGGTATTTATTATCTTATACAAGATAATGAATATTCTTATTAAAGTGTTTATTATCTTACTACAAAATTTAATCAAAGCAAAGATGTTTGTATCCAATTATTTTTCCCTATATGTTTAATTGAGAGTTAAACTTACAGAATTTAATTATAAATTGAATTCATTAAATTCGATTAAGAATTGGATTTATTATATGACTTTTGTATAATTGGAGATTTTACCATTTTGTGATTTATTAGGAAATACCTATTCATAAGATGGATATAAATTCTAAAAAGAGGAAAGAGACAATGGAATACAATACATAGAATAGAGTAATGACATCTATGGAGACATCACAACATTCAATGAGATTGAATGATAATCAACCTACGGATACCTTTACTAAAAAAAGGTTAGGATCTTCTTCAGTAGTTAGATCATCTAGAAAGCCAGGAAAAACTCTCTCAGTGGTGTATATGTGAGATCTCTGGCTAGTGGACTTAGGATCTAGTGTCAATAACTGCAACGGTAAGAAATGGTTCATTAAACCAAATCAATTAATTGATACTGGTCATTGTGTGGAAATCATAGACAATCGAAGGGTTCAAATTAAAGGCGTGGACGATACTTACTTAAAAATCAATGATAGCTCCATGATCGTGAAAGATATATAGAGAATGCTACCGCCTCGTGTTTGACAAAAAGTTGCATGTAATCTATAACAATCTATTGTACTATGTGCGAGAAATGAAAAATAGACTTTATATTTTAACTGCGAAGCCACAAAGTACATCATCTTCAATAATAAGCATTAGTAAACTCCAAGAGATGGTGAATGATATTGGAAAGGAAAGTAACACCATCGATTGACACAAGTAACTCGAACGCATGTCATACTTAAAGATTCACAGACTTATGGAGCTGGGTCACTTCTATGAAGAAAATATCAGCAACGACATTGACTGCGAAGATTATAAGAAGCTTGTAAAGTACAAGCGTCATCTTATCACTCGTTATGAGAAAGATAAGGTGTGTTTGGAGTGCGTATATATGCATATCTATGAATCTATAATGGTAGTTTCTTACAATAAATATACATTGTTTGTCACTTTTGTTGATGAATATTTGGACTTCAGATAAGTATATCTTCTGAAGAAATAAATGAAGTCTTAGATGTTTTCCATGAATTCGATAAAAAGGTGCAAATGCAATACGATACCAAGGTCAAAAAGTTCAAAATTGAAGTTAANNNNCAACACTAGCTGGTCTTACTATTCTCTATGAATATGCAACTATCTATGAGCATAGTTATATAGGAGCTACTGAGAAGTACAACATCAGACTTAAGCATACCATAAAGCTGATGTACAAGGAGTCGTTGCTGTCCAAAAGGTATTGGGATTATGCTTTAAAGACAGCTTTGTAGATCCTTAACTTGACTCCATCTGATAAAATTGCTTCGATACCTTTTTTAGATATGGATGGGCTATATATAGAACTTAGAGCATCTAAAGGTATGAGATTGCGAAGTATACCCATGCAAAAAAATAGGAGACGAAGTTGATCAGAATTCAGAAAAGTATTTTCTGCTTGGCTATCTGAAGGAAGAAAATAGCTACTTTCTTTGTAGACAATCTACCAATACTATCTTCATCAGTAGAAGTGGAGACTTTCTAGAGGATAAGAGAGAAGTCTGTCAAAAAAATGATGAAGAAAAAGCTTATGATCTTAATTTCTTTTCTTAATTTTTTGCTTTTATCAATTTCGGTCATTTGGATACCTAACACGACCTATTTAAAGAACCTATGAGGGTTATGGTCCCTATAACCACATATCACGTACGCTCAATTCCTTGTAACCCACTATTAATTACAGAGAATTCTATCTGAGTGATATTAGGCTTTAGGCTGCAGAAGATCAAAACTCTAAAGACATCATCTCATGTTCACACTTCTATCTTTGGTTTTTCCATCTCTAATCCTCCACAGATTAGCCATGGACTCAGATATATTCAATAAATCATAATATATTAGTTTAGCATGAATGAGTTGGGGTTTCCATTCGGTTATTTGTAATCCTAATATCATCCAACATTACTTGGAACTTATTTTGGATATTACAATTGGAATTGTACTTTTATGGAAATTGACAAAGCCACAATTGAAATTGAGTATTGTCATTTTATTCTTAATAAGATATTTACATTTTTGTATCTTGCATTTTGATAGTTTAATCGCTTTATGCTTTCTGCTTTGGTTAATGNAGAGTCTAGAGGTATATGGCATGACCCATTTAAGTTAAGCACAAATGTGTTTTTATGTTGTGTCATGTCGTGCTGGCCCATAGTACAAAATAACTGGCTTGGCATGGCCCACTGTCCCATGCTCTAGCGCGTCGTGCCATATACCTCTAGACTCTCTAGTTGACATTTCCTGTTCATGCTTTTGTCTTTGGCCTTTCCATCTCTAATCCTCTACAGATTAGTCATGGACTTATATATATTCAACAAACCATAATATATCAGTTTAGCATGAATGAGTTAGGGTTTTTAGTTAGTTATTTGCAATCTTAATATCATCCAACAGTACTCGGAACTTATTTTGGATATTACAATTAGAATTGCTCCTCTTATGGAAATTGACAAAGCCACAAGATATATGGTATGACCCATTTAAGTTAAGCACAAATATGTTTCTATGTCATATTGTGCCGTATTGACCCATAATATAAAATAACTAGATTGGCATGGCCCACTGACCCATGCTCTAGCACATCGTGCCATTCTGTACTTTCGTACTGTACCATGCTAGCCCACATGTCTAAACGTTGCTAGTCTTTTTAGGCAAAAATTAGCTCATCTAATTAGTAAATTTTATTAGTTTCAGCATCCATTTTATCATCTTTTTTTTCAAATAGTTCAAATTTATATAAAAAAGAAATATGAATTTAATTTAAAATTTTATCTTAACTAGGTATTCATTGCATTTACTTAATTGTAAATTTATAATTACTTGAAAATTTTCTTTCTTCTTTTGAATGAAAGCCTATCAAGGTAAAGAAGCATCAATAGAGAGTAGAAAAGGGAATGCATTTAGCACACCTCATATATATTTTTAAATGAAAAATGCTTTGTAAACAATTGTAATATATTAAAATCATGATATTTTTTATGATAATGTTGTTACAGTTACAATAAAGAATGTGCCGGGCATCGGTTTTTTATTGAAAGACAGAATTATTGTATGGGTCCCACACAAGGTCCCATCTAAAGTGTCAGTCTATCTTCTGTTTAAAATCTAATACTCATATAATGTTGGGCACCTTATGAATTACTCATAAACAATGGATCCTACTTGATTAATTAATATTAATTGATTGACAATAATAAAATTTTGGCACGTTAATGATGTTAAATAACAATGCTACTTTATTAAAATGTTTGGAAAAAACTCTGATGTGAATGAGAATATCAAACGATTATAGTCCATATTAGCTTTTGCTACATATTAAGTATGCTCTCCATGCTCTTTTGTAATTTTATTTAGGATTTATTATTGAGAAATTAAGATTTGAATCTTACTCACTCTTATTTTGAAGATAACAAATATTTGATTTAGTACTAATGATTTAACTTGAGTGTGTAGTGAAATAATATTAAAGTTCCACCTCAAGTTAATCAAGGAATCAAACTTGAAGATGGATGTATATAGACTTATTAGAATCAAGCTTGAAGATAGATAATCAAGATATAAGATCATACTTAAATAGGGTATATTTCATATTAAATCTTGTATTTGATTTAGTTCATTACACATAAATTCTCTTTGCATTGGCTCATACTTTTCAAAAGAGTTTTTAAACTATCTTAAGCTTAAAATGGTTATTTTATCATAGAAGTTTGAAAATAAAAAATAATGATCTCTTTGAATGAGAAAATATTCTTTAAAACATGATTTCTTAAGTTTAAATAAAATTCAAATATATTTGAAATAGGCTAAAAGAAGATTTTCTATTTATAAATAAGAATGTGTTTTAGGATAAATACTTTCTAAATTATTGTTAAATATCTTTGTGAAACTAAAACAAGTTTGTAATAACCAAAATATTCTCTTCAAATTGATTTATAATATTTTTGAAGTGTTTAAAATAAGTTTAGAAGTCAGTTTTTGAAAAATGCCAAAATCTATTAAAATCTAAAAAATGTCAAAATCCTGTCAGAATCTGAAATACGATTAAAAATAGGTTTGGTCGACCAATAATGATTTTGGTCGACTAAAGTTAGTCGACCAATAATGATTTTGGTCGACTAAAGTTGGTCGACCACTTTTTATACCAGTGGCCACAAATGATTGTTGAAGCTGAACTAACGTGTCAAACTCTAACGGTTATATTTTTTGTCGACCAGCTTTAAGTTTAGTCGACCAAACGTTTGGCAAAAAGCTGATAACAACTATAAACGGCTAGTTTTCTTGGATATATGTATATATATATATATATATAGCCTTATTTGATGGCATTGAAGATAAGAGTATGAACTTAAATTGATATTCATCTACTCTCAAAGTGTTTTAGCTTATTTTTACATCAATTACCCTTTTAAATCATATTAAGTCAATCTTAGAGCATTCATTGTGTATTGTTCTTAAATCTCCTAAGCCAAAATTGTATTAATTACTTTGTAAAGAGAATTTGTGAGTGAGTGTTCACTCTTGTTTATTGAAAAATCATTGAGTGTGAGGTGAAGTTGCCACCAGATTCATGAACAACCCGATGTAGATGAGGTTATCGCCGGAGTCATAAACATCCCGTGAGTTGGTAAGATTGGCACCATTGTCTAAACAATCCATATAGGTGAGGTTGTCACCAGAGTCAAAATAATCCGAGGTTAGGCATGATAGAGCTAGAGTCGAGACTATTATAAAAGCTAGGGTGTGCCTAAAACGAATTCACTCCGTTTGTAAAAAGGTCGATCAAGCCCATAATCTTGATCCGATAGTGAAAAGCTCAAAGCAAGTTGCCAAGAGCTGGGAACATAGGCAAACCGTCATGTTTGTCGAACCTCGTAAAAACCGAGTTTGCACTTTTTCTATCCCTACACTCTTTACTTTATTGCAAGCTATTTTATTGAGTGTTTGATATTTAGTGTGCTTAATATACTTGCTATTATTACTATATGTTTGGTACTATTATTGATTTAGCTAAAAAGTTTTAAAATAGTGGTCTATTGTTTTAAATAATTGAAAAGTTTCTTAAAATGTTTTAAAACCCAATTCACTCCCATCTTGGATTGTCAATCTTGAGCTAACAATAGCTAATATTTATATCACATGCAGTCCCCAACTTTTCTCCCGAGTATTAATCAGGGCCTCAACCTTTTTTTCTTAGTTTTTAGATTCCCAACTTTACGCATTCGTATTACTTTAGTCCTATTTTCAACTTTTCATCTAATTTAGCTATTATTTAAAAGTTTTAATATCATTTGAGTCCTCAATATTGACACAATGTATCACTTAGGTCCCTATTTTTTATTTTGTAGCTTTGGACTCTCTAAATTTTTTTTTTGTAACACTTAAATCCTTTTGAGTTAAAATCCAACTCTAATCAAATTATAATAAATAAATTAATGAAAACTCATATTTCTTTAGGATGTTTTAGTGTCCATTTATGAGTTGAGAGGTTTTTAAACTATTTTTAAATAATTATGAATTCATAAAATTGTAGAAAATGAATTTCATGATCATTAAAAAAAAATCATCATTAAATAGTACACTATTTTCTTTTGGTATATCCATGTCTCTACTCAATCGATATTTATTCATAAGTACTAACTTTTATGTTATTAACTATTATCATTATCAAAAATTTAAAACCCATGATTTTCTATAAATTAATATCCATTAGTTATTTAAGACATTTTTCAAATTCTTTTATTATTTATGAGTTTTAACTAATCTAATGAGTTTATAGAATTGGATAAAATGAAACTTACCATTATTAGTAAAAATTCACAATTAAGTTGTACAATATTTTTGATAATAAAAATTAACAAAAAATAATATTGTTATTTAGATTATCTTTTTCGAAAAACATCTTATTGGTATTGAACATTCCATTGGTAGTATTTATTAATTTATCAATTTGATTAGAGTTAGATTTTAACTCAAAATTAACTTAAAAGAACTTAAGTATTACAAAAATGAAAGTTTGAAAAGTCAAAAGTTATAAAAAAAATAATAATAAAGACCTAAGTGATACATTGTGTAAAAATTGAGGACCTATGTGATATTAAAACTCTTAAATTATGGATTAATTAGATGGAAAAGTAGAAAAAATAACTAAAATGATACGAATGGATAATGTCAGCAATCTAAAAACTATAAAAAAAATTAAAAAACTGGGAATTTAATTAGTATTCTAGTGAAAAGTAGGGGTTTACGAGTTATATAAACCCTTTGGTTTATTTTAGTAAATTTTGCTTTACTTGGTCTTATGACAGGATGAAAAATGCCAACATTTAGACTTGAACAAGGATTAGTATTTAATTTTTTAAAAAAAGGAAAAAAGAAAAGGGAATACATAGGCTGACATTTTAAGCTTTTTCGACCTTTTGCCCCCGTGAGGTGTTTTCGCTTTTCAATTAATGGTGTGTTGCTCGTGCCTTCCCATTAATTCAGGAGTTATGGCTCTCAGCCTCACACAATGACCCATATCCAACTGTTGCAACATTTTCAAAATGGTGTTGGAAACGTGTATTTTGAAAATTGATTGTTCCCTACCCTTTATTACTTTTTCCCCCTTCTAAAAATAAAAACAAAAATAAAAATTTGATCTCTATTCGGACAACAATAAGCGATAAATCCGCTTTATATTAATTTCTTAAAACTATTTCTGTAATTATTAATTTTTTAAGACAAAAGGACTGATGATCCAGTATCTTTTGGTTCTACTAATAAACAATATTTGATTATGGTATTCTTCTTTTTTACTTGGAACCATCGGTCAATTACCATTTCACATTTTACATCCCAATTTGCGGTCTCCCTTTTATAGCTAGAACTTCCCTTTCAAACACATTATTTTTGGTGAAGACGAAAGCCCACTTAAAATATACAAAAATAATAATTCTATCTTAATTTTAATTAGCAGCTAAACTATTTGATTATCTTATATGCATATCTTTGATGGTTTAAATAAATAGTTTTAAAAAACAAGCGTCGTACACTTTAAAATTTTTAATGCAAGCACATTATTAATACAATGAATCTAATATATAGAAAGTCAGAAACCTACCTTGGTCCATATGTGCGTTTGCATTATTAAATTTCAAATATTAAACCAAGAAAAGAGTCAGCGATGTACGGAGCATGCCATTATAGATTTAAGTTTAACTGAGTGGTCTGTTGATTTTATTAACGTGTCAGCGATTTCTCCAAGTTGTGATCTCCTCCTGTGTTCCGATGCTTCCATTTCATTACACCAAAAAAAAAAAAAAAAAAAAAAAAAAAAAAAAATGAAGCCTATTTGATTATCAAAGTCTGTAGTAGTGACCCAGTCGCCAAGGAATTGGCTAGGTCATTGATTTGTTTCTTTTGGCGGTCTTTATTGGGTTTTGTTTGGTGGTTCTTTTTCCTAGTCGTTAGGTCTCTTTGTGTCTCTCCATTTACTTCGGTTTTGGGATATTGTTTTAACTTTTCGCTTGATATATATTTGTTTCTTTTGGTTGAAAGAAGACTGAAATGCCAAATCCAGTTAAACGAATTGAGTATCAACTACAAGCTTAATTATTAAAGTTTATAGTCTGACTCCCTATACTTTTATTAAAAACTAATAATAGCTGTTTTTTTTTTTTTTGGCTTGAAATTAATAATAGTTAGTTTCAAGATTAAAAATATAAATTCCTTCAAAAACTTGTCTGCTAAAATAGTTTACGTATTGGACCTGATTTGCATGGATGTCACGTGCCCATATACAACGCGTTGCACGGTTTTAAATACTTCAACATAATTAATTACTATTGTTGTGTATCGTGCATTTTCATCTCTCTCCCTCTATTTGTCATTATTTTTTTTTTCGCTTGGAATGACATATTCATAATCCAATTAATTTAAATGACAATATTGTTGTGTTTATAACCACTGTCCAGAAATAACTTAGCTCCTTGTTCGCTTCGATTTTGTTCACCATAAGAAATCAACATTAGGTTGCGAACAACATTATTCTTATTTGTCATTTTCATAATACTGTAGACCCTATAGGCGGCGCACCAGGGCTCTTGAAGGCATTATTCTTTTCTTTGTAACTTTTGTGATGTTTAATATTTATTTTAAATAACTTATATAGTATGGGTACTTAATAAATAAAAGAGAAAAAAAAAAAAGTGGAGATACAACAATCATGATTTTAATTTTCTTCTTATAATAATTAGATACTACTATTATGTGACGTTCCATGCTATTCATTGAAGTTATAAATTCAGAAAGAAGAAAATTCTAAGTCAAGATGTACCTATACATAGGCTTTATAGCACAAAAACAATCCGAACTCGAATAAATTAGTAAAATTAGGACTGTATTCAATTTTTTAAAGTAAAACTTCATAAAATCTCTTTATATTCGTTTGGTTAGAAAAGAAATATATTTCTATTAATTATTTTTTTCGAGTTAAGTCTATATTCTTTTATTTGAAACTTTTTGATCTTTATTTTTTAATTTTTGTTTCACGTTAATCCATCTTTCCTGTTTAATACTATCGTTAATTAGTATTTATCTAAAACATACTTATTACAGTAGAGGTAAAATTGGAAACAAAAGAAAATTATTTACTTTTTTTTTTGAAAAATAAAGAGATGAATTATTTTTTTCATTGAAGATGGATGGAAAAAATTTAAAAATTTTATATGATTTCAATATGAATTTATTTTGTCCAAATATTAATATATCTATAAAAAATATATATGAATATATTACCAATTTTATGTTTTGTCATCCTAATTTTATGGAATATATATTAATAATTTCATATTTAAAGAGGCAAAGAATTTAGTGTCCTAAAAGTACTTTTAGTTTAGTGTCCTGGTTTGAGGCTCGGCATGGGTTGGGTTTAGGGTTTAAGTAGTTTTATGACAATTTTATGTTCTGTGCTTTACGTGTGAAGTAAACAAACGTCATGCCCATTAATTATAAGTCATCCTCCCGCGAAACTGAAGCAGAGAAATGGTTTAAAGAGATTAAAGGATCGGATAAAATATGAAGGTAGGAGAATTAGTCAAGCTTCTTTGAATGAATTATTTCAATTCGGATTCTGGTCGAGCTTTACCTGCTGTATGCCAAAGCCAGAAGGAGTGGGTTATGCCTTCGAGGACCAAATAGCAAATGTTCATTCTGAAAGTTCCATTTTTTGGGGGTAAAAATACGTAAGAACGATATTCTGCAAGGACTTAAAAGTAAAGAAATAAGAAATCTAGAATATTAAAATGTCACCACTTCCTCCTCATCCACTAACATCATCAAAGATAGTAGAATGTTTCCTTCTACACTTGAAAAGAATATAAAGATATCTCAAGAAACGCTGCATAATAATCGATATATGGGGGAAAAAATTAAATTGGAAGAAAAAGTTTTGGTATGCTTCTATCTTTTTTAATTACTTTTTTAAAGTACAAATTTGAACAAAAAAAATTGTACTTCAAAAAAGGGGGAAAAAAAAAAATCTTGCCCTATTTGCAACTAGGACAACTTAGCCTGCATGCGAGGAACATTCGTCAAGATCGGCATTAGAAAACTAATTGGGATAAGGAAAACTACACCCACCCATCAATCCGATTCTTGAGCTTAAGAGCTTTCTTTACCCGCCCGAGGAGAAGCAGGCTGGACCGGCCCAGTATTCAAGAGCTTGGTGGCCGAATGGCGGCCCGGCCCAGCCCGTCCCTTAACCAATATTTTTTAAAAAAAAAAATTTAATCTTGAAGAAAAAAAAAAAGAAAAGAAAAGCCCGCCGGGCTCATACATATGGCCCAGTCCGGTCCTTCCTGTGGTTCGGCCTGTTTGACCCGGCCCATTTTTACAGCATTACCTTTTGAGCAACACTCATGCTTGGTCAAGCGGCAAAGTTCCAAAACCCATTAAAACCCAGAAGCTTTCATTTGATCAATGCCTATGTGTCGATGTCAAAAAGTTGAGATTAAAATGGTCATTACATATTGTTCATGTCTTATTACGTATAGTTTCCTAGATTCATCATTCATGTATAATGTTCAGGATCCGTCATGAATAATTACTCATCTCGTTTATTTTTCATTCACTAAACATATATTTCAGTTTCACCATGGGAAAATACTAAAAATTTTCCCAGGATTTCAGAGTGGTACCAATTTTACCCATCTGTTTTTTAGAAATACCAAAAATATTTCATGAATTTTGTAAATCCTTTACTTCACTTAAACCCATGAGATATATTAGATATTGTCTCTCACTATGATATAAAATTTTAGCAGTTTGTGTTAGCCAACATAGTCTGTTACATTTCCTTCTAATTACGTAAAATTTAAGTTAAATGCCAACCAATTAAAATGTTCCAAGCCCCAATCTTTCATTTGATCTACTACAATTGGACCAAACCCGTTGTTTGCTAGGACCAACCTTGGAAAAGTGAACTCTTCGTTTTCTTAACTTGTTGACAAGTATAAAATGAAATGTGTCACCTGCCTAGCAAAGTATTTATTTGCAACTTCTATAATCTCTGATGCGAATTTGACTCGTAGAGTCTACAATTTCTCAATTTGATTTGTTGATAAGCATCTAAATAAATAAAATCATAATGACACTTCCATTTATGTCAAAATTACAGTGATACTCTTTAGACGAAAAAACAATTACTGTACAACTGACAACACCTAGATCCAAAAAAGATACCAAAAAAAAAAAAAGAGAATGAAATTTCACTATTTAATATTTTATTCTTTAATTTTTTTTTTTAAAATAAGCGTTGCTTTAATTGATAAAATTTTAACAGTTAAAAGCAAAGTTTTAGTCAAATTTAACTTAAAATAGGATATTAAAGTAATTTTGAAAAATTTTAGGGATGCTAATCTAAATAATTTTGGTTTAGGTGTCACTATAATATTTATATGGATCATAGTCGGCTTAAGTTTCCCCACATAAACTGGCAGGGGATTTCCACGGCGAACTCAATCTTCATCTTTTTTTTTTCCTCTTCTTTCTCTCTTCTTTTATTTATTTATTTATTTTTTTCCTTTTTTGGGTTATGTCCTTGAAACGAATTCAAACTATTTCAGAAGCTTACCCAATAGATGTCCTCAGGGTCTCATCTTGTTCTATATATTCTGTGGTCAATCACATGTATAATAATCAATTTCTAAAACTTGCTGGAGTCAGAGTTTCAAGTTCAATCAAGCTTGTAGAGCTCATTCACCTAGTTCAGCTTTGAAACTATTTTCAGCACAAAACACCCTGCACGTCAAGTGAAAAAGTGGACAAAAACCAGACGAAGAGACCTTACCTTACTTTGGCTACCCATTTTATTAAGGGAAATTATCATTTTTTTATACCTGTATTTTGACACTAATTTATACTTTCTGTTTTACTTATTATTAATATTGACCTTTAGATTTCTTATTTATTACAAATTTATACTCTGACACTAATTTAGAGTAATTAATTTACCAAGATGATTTAATAAACTTATTCTCGGATCAATTTTTATATAGTTTATTTTCAATTTTTTAAACGACAACTTAGTAAATTAATTATCCTAAATTGGTGTCAGGGTATAAATTTGTAACAGATTTTAAATCTAAGGATCAATGTTGATAATAACCAAAATAGAAGGTATAATTTGAACAAAGTATCAAAATACAGGTATACAAATGATCTCCCTTTTATTAAACTACAACATCTCAAAAAGTAACAACAAACCATCCCATCCACAAGCCAAATTAACGCCTACCGTGAGTATAATTTTACAAACACTCCGTAGTTTAGAGAGAAATACAACATCATTCCAAATCTTGCTCTTTCTCATTTGAAGCGTTACTACAGTTGACACCAGAAGCTAGCTCGGCTTCGAACGCCATGGAACTTGAAGGGAGCCTCTGGTACATTCTTGATGCCGATGGAAGAAGCCTCAACCGTCCGAAGGTAAGACTCCGGGTGAGCTTCTCGTAGCTCAACTTTTGCTGAACAAAAACCAAAACTGCAAGAACCACTGCTGTCATAGGAATGGCAATGTCTCCAAACTTCGAGTAGAAATCCATACTCGGATTGACAAACTCGTACATTTCAGGGTAGTAAGGATTGTAATTAGGAGCTCTAACGTAGTCGTAGAAATGTGGAAAAAGTCTAACCAGTGTGATTCCGATATAGTACAGCTTTCTAAGTGGTTGACAATCAATCTGACATACCAAGTTGCCAACTACTTGTGGGAGAAGGAAAAAGTCCTGGACAAGACCAACATACTCTTCTAACTCAGCTTCCCATTCACTCAGAACACTGGAATTTTCTCTGATAAGAGAATAACCCCTCGTCCCAATCGAACTCTGGCTGCTCCTCCTACTATGAATGATCAGAACAAGTACGTAGCCAGTTAGATGTATCGCCAAGGTACTCAAAAGAACCTTCTTGTCACTTGGGACACGATGAGGTTCAAGAGGAGCTCGAGTAAGCAATCTCACGCGAGATTTCCACACTTTCTGACAAAGCCTAAGAGTCAGTAGCAACGAAGTCATAACAAGAAGCTTGACGATGTAATCAAGTATGTGGAACCACCGGTTGTTTTCGAGATCATACGAAGATTCATAGGATCCAGAACCAGACTTCTTGAAGAGAGCTTCAGCGCCAGTGACGAGAGGAATGCTATACCCAATTGCTTGGATGCCAAGCATGACAAGGGATACATAAGGAACAGAGTCAGTACTCTGCTTGATGTGAAATAATTGTCCTGAAATACAAGCAATCGCAAATGAAAGAGTTAGGATCCGAAGGATTCCCTCAATTCCCCTACGAGAGAGTATGTCTTCCCTCTGCTTCCTGTAAGTTATTGGGAAAGTTTGGAGCTTGACTGGACTGAAATGAAGTGGGTCATCGTCGGTTCTTTGGCTGGCTACAGAAATTTTGGCATCCTGATCGACTAACCAACGAGCTGTCGTCGGAGGATACGAGACAATCACTTCAATCAAACAGTCCAGCCCGGCTTCGAGATCCATGCTGTCATGTAAGATTTTCCAAGAGGCTCGGACATCCCTGCAGCCAACTAAGTACATTTTCCCAGAGCGTTGGTCATAATAACCCTCCAAGAAAAGTACAGAAACATTACTGTATTCCATTCCAGGGATAGAGAGTTGAGCTGATACATTCAGAAGGAGCTGTTTCTCAGTGTATTCAGCCTTGGTAAGGTAAGCAGTGCCAGTCTCCCATTCAGTGCCACTGAAATTTGAAACATTGCGTGAATAGTAGCGCCTAAATAAGGGACCAACCGCAAGAATTTCCATCTGAATCTCTGTCCTTGGACGCTTAGGATTAGGAGCACTTGAATCCGGAAATGCAGGGGTATGTAGTGTTAAATCTTCTGAGAGAAGAGAAAGACTACCTTCAAAATCTTCCGCATCTTCTAGTTTCGGGAATTTCAGCAATGATCTCTTGATTCTAGTTCCAAAACTAAACTCCTCGCTTTTTTCCAAGATGGCAGCAGCTTTACCAATTTTCGAGTAACTATAAGATGGACGCGAGGCTTGGAAGTAGTTCCAGAACTCTGACCCCTGAAGCATTAGCTTTTCAAAAGAGAGAGGAAAGTATGTTGGAGGGTTTGTACTAATGCTTGAGAAAGTCCCATACACAATGCTTCTTTGCTCAATAGAAAATGAGGTAGGAATGTACAAACAGATCCGGGAATCACAGCCATTACCTTCAGGATCTACGATTCCAGCACAACCAATCATGCAAAGCTGTCCACTGGTTGATTTCCAAATTCCCTCAGCAGCAACTGTCATGTTTCCGATCCCGGATCTCCTGCTTGAAGTATATGAATATTCCGATGAAGGAGAGGCTCTAAACACAGCTGAAACTCTTGCTGAAGTGGCATTTCTATGGACATTTGACTGTTCACACTTAACAACCTGCATATAAAGATTGATACCTTTGAAACCACCATCTGTTCTGTTGATCTCTTTGTTTATCCCAAATGGACCCAACTTACTACAAAATTCATCCTTGCCACTGCAGTTCCAGTTTGGAAGAACAGTGAAAGCTTGATTCCGGGTAACCTCTCCCAAAATATCACAAAAACGATTCCCTTTGTAGACACTGATTCCCGGGATCATCAGCGAGCTATCTGTCTTGTTATATGGGTAAGGCTTACACGCTTTGGAAACGAGTTTCTCCGAGGCGAATTCGTAGAATGATGAACTTCCTATCCCCAACTGGGATATTATTTGAACTTCATCAAAGTGCTTTTGGTTCGATTTCGGATTCAAACTCCTCATTTCGCCGCGGATTGCTCTACTCGTCAAATTGAACGTTTTTGGAAAGTGCAGAACAAGCAGAATTCTATCGTCCTGCAACAGCGGAGGGCGATCGTTATCATAAGATGAAGAAGAATTCACCCATTCCCAGGGATCAGCAGCATTCAACTCCCGAGCCGGCAACATCGCATTACCCAACATACAAACCACTCTTTCTCCACCATTCTTTGCAGCCTCAGTGTAAACCCCTTGGAATGGAATAGCGAGTTGGGAACTCCCAGGCCAAAATCGAAACTCAGGATTCCCATCATACCCGTAATCAGCAAATTCCCCATTAATAGTAATGACCAGATTCAACATTCCACTGAGACTAAACCAGTTCTTTGATCTATGAGTAAGGCTAACATCCGTGACCCGGAATGAAACCAAGTTTAAGGGATCACCCTCCTGATTCGGGACGGAGTAAAACGTTGACGGCGCCGAGTTTCGATATCTAACATCTAAGGGCATAATCGGGGCTTCACCCTTGACCTGACTCCAATCCCCATTGTCCACAAAGAGATATCTCTCAATACTATCAACTCTATTATCTTCTGGCTTCAATTCAGAAGCAGAAGACAATACAGCTTTACACTCTTTTTTCACTTCTTCGATTCGATCATAACTATAGGTTACACTAGATTCAGTTTGGATGGTAGACACAGCCTCCGGTGCCCAAAACTCTGAAACTGATGAAAATCCCAAGCCCAAAAACCCAAACAGAGCCCAAATGACAATGATAACAGCAGCAAAAGATGCAGACTTCATGGTTCCAAATCAAGTGTTACAACTTTCCTCAATTATTTCTCAGCTTACAAGTGAAGATAACCCCCCAAAATGAAAAAAAAAAAAAAAAAGAAAAAAGTTCACATAATAAATATGGTTAAAGTAGAGATCTCTTCAAGAGCTAAAAGATCAAATTTGATCTTATGGTCTAATATGGGTATTGTGTAAATTACATAAGTGAATGCCTTTCACAGGGAAAATGCTAACCTGGATGAGAGACCCTTTTTTCTCTGAAGCAGAACCTAGAAGTAAGAACCCCACTTTGCAGAAGTTTGGATCTTGGTTTTCGAGTCTTCGGACGACTAAATTAAAGAATGGTACGACTTAGGACAAGAGAGAGAAGTATTGAAGTTGAAGAGTGAAGTGGTTCGTGGAACTCTGTAATGACCTCCCAAGTCGTCGATGCTTTCTTCCCACTTTTCCTTTTCAGCGCGTGTAGCCGTGTACAATAAGCTAAGACTTTCTTGTTTTTTTTCTTTATGGGTAGAGACAACGAGTCAAGACTTAAAAGTAATAGGAAGAGACGCAAAAATTTATATACAAAAGTCCCACTCAATAAAAGAGTAGGACCATGCCTATTTCTTCTTAGTATTATTCCTAATTTAATAACGCAAGAGAATGTTAAATTATATAAATTGAAGATTAAATTTGAGAGAATAAAACATAGATTAAGATAATAACATATAATATTTGACAAAATAAGTTAGTATAAATTGCAAAGAGTATCTATTATTTAAAATTTCGGTTATAGGTTCGAGTCAAATTTCAAATAAATGTGAAAGTTTATTGTCTTTAACAAGTAGGAATTAGGTAGTAGTTGATATTTTTCTTTAATTTATAATAAATAGAAATCATTAATTTAGTAGTAAATATTTTCTTTTAATTTGTAATAAATAGAGATCATTAATTAAGTCTTACTTAAAAAAAATAAAAAGATAATAACTCATGACATATGAGAGTTCTATATTAAAATTGAGAGAAAAAAAAATTAGTTCGGGTCTTAAAAATATGATTAATCTAAAAAACAAGTTTCACGTCAGTATATAAGAAAATTAGAAGAAAATAAATGCAGTACTTGTCACACAACATCCTCGCGCGTCGAAATTGGACTCGGATTTTTTTAACACGGTTGGTCCCAAGATGAATGGTGGCCCTAACCATTAACTAATGTCCAACTGTGAATGCTAATTATTTATTATTAGAACAAGACTAAAATAAAACGGATATGAACACTTATATTCTATTTTCTTATTTCCCTCTTAGATCCCAGTTTTTTGAGTTTACGTTTACTTTAATAATATCAACTTTTTTTTGTATTTTTTTTTATTTTTCTTCCTTGAGCTTTTTAAGATTTTAAGGGGAATTTAGTCGATTTATTATGAATCCACTCGTTCGAACTCGAACAAAAATTTACTCAAAAAGTGAGGTAAACACAAAGGACAAAAAGAATTTTAGAAACCAGAGTACAAACATTAAAATTAAGAAACTAAATAGTTCATTAGTGCTTACTATATACGTCCTATAACTTTTAGCATTTTTTTTAAATTAACTGTGGAGTCCGTTCCTAAATCATATACCACGTAGGTTAATTGAGTGGCAGAACAGGTCATAAGGAGGCACATCGTCCAACACGCGTCTAAAGTGACTGATTAAAAGCCACGCAAGTCGCACGTGGTACCGCATAGGCCCATAGGCTGTCTGAGGCAAGGGCCAAATCCATCCTAGACCCTATGTGGATTCGGCCCAGCCCGATTCTTACATCGATAGCTGGGGGTCGGGAGCCTCAAGGTCTTCTGCCAGAAAACAGTGAGAAGTAGCTCACCTCTCCCGACCCAGACAGAGCATTTAATGCGATCCTGGGTAAGTGCGCACATTGAGCAAGTCGCCCTGACGGAACGGCGGCTTGTCAAAATCTCACCCCCGATAGGCTGGAGTCGTAGGGGATGGCAGAAAACAGGTCGCAACGATACAAGGAAGGTCACGGTAACCACGGCTCGTGATTTCTGGAGTAAGTCATGATGGAAAAAGGTACTCGATCTTGGGATTGAGAGCCAGAAAGCTCCCAATTCCAGGATTATATATATAAACCTTGTTTCCTCCCTAAAGATATATACAAAAAAAAACGCTTATAGAGAAAAAATGAATCCTTGCTATTCAGTCTCAGGGATAAATCACTGATTTAAGCATCAGAGAGTTTTTGCAGGTAGCCACCCCCGCCTCTCTGTCTCAGCCTGAAGCTAAAGGCATCGCAGGATAGCAAGGATATGTAGACAGTTGGTGGATACAACGTCAGCAGTTCAGAAATACGTGAACAGCTAATAAGAACAGCACCAACAGTTTGGCGCCGTCTGTGGGAATCAGTTAAGCGCGAGAGAAGAAACAGGAATCTCACGATCACACTCTTCCCGAACAAAAGGCCATACAACGTCAAATGGTACCATCAAGAATGATAACCAGGAATACACATCCTGATGCCGAAGGGAGCTCCCGGGAAATACGACCAGGTCTGGAGTAAAAGCTAGACTAAATATTTGCCACCCTGGCAGAATCAAACCGGAAGGTAGAGATGGCCCACGAGGCCGTCCTGGGTTTAAAAAACGAAGTCGCAGAGATAACGCCTGCCTCGAAGAGCTGCTGGCAAGCGAGCCAGGAGCGGGTGAAGGGAGGACTTTGATGAAGAGGTCTAACAAGAGTCCGGGGGCCAACCACCGATAGAAGTCCCCGCCCCATCCAGATCGCAGATGCAGGGGGAGCGGCAGAGCTAGACAAAGTCTTTCCGGGCCAGAGCAGCGTTGGAAAGAAGGCACTAGGAAAGCCCAGTAGGTGCACTTCCCAACTAAAAACAAGAGATGATGACAGAGTTAAGTAAGAGGCTCGGAGCCCATCACAGCCAGACCTCCGATAATCTAGCAGAGCAAATCATGTGAGGAATCAATCGGATGGCCTTCGTTGATTGGATCTAGTTGGAACCCAAACCGAAGGACTTCACAACTCCAACCTTCAGACCATTCAAGAGAAAGACTGACCCCCTCGATCACATATACAACTTTCAATAGAAGATGGCCTTAGAGACTAGGGATGAGGCCGTAACTTGCAAAGTCTTCTCCACCACCCTGACGGGCCGGCACTACTGTGGTTCAGACAACTCCTGGAGAAGTCCATAAACGGGTTTGAAGACTTTTGCAAACTATTCTTAAAGCAGTACGCAGGCACCCGGAGGCAGCAGAAAACCATGCGAGACCTCGACCGGTTAGAGCAATCTACGAGCGAGTCTCGAAGAGAATACTTGTAGCGTTTCTTGGAGGTAATGTCCTTGGTGCACAACACTGACTCAGTGCAAGCCGCGAGCTCATTCGTCAGGGGCCTACAGCCAGGGTCGATGCTGTCGGATCATCTGCTTTTGAATTTTCCGTACGACATGGTACATGTCCACACAAAGTCAGAAGGGGTATTCAGGGTGCTGGAAAGTTACCAGAAAGTGCCCAAGGCCTCCACCACGATAACAACGGCACCGGTGATGAAGAGGCCCGCGTCGGCCTAGGGGCCGTCTCTGAAGCAGGAAGCCCCAGTTCGAGGCGGTAAAGAGAGCGATAAGAGGAGGAAGACGTTTAAGGATCCTCTGCTGAAATATGAGCTCAACACGCCGATCGATATGATCTACCTCCAGAATAGGGACATGGGCATTTTCAAAGACCTGCCCAAATCCGGTGTTCCTGAGCATATGAAAAATAGGAGCAGTTACTGCCAATTTCACAAAGATCACAGGAATGATACCATCAACTGCCATAGCCTTTACGCACAGGTTATGACGGCAATCTAAGCCGAAAAGTTGAAGCAATACATAAAGACGGGTGGAAACCAGTCGAAGGAGGACATCGCTAGACCCGAGAAGGGAAAGCAGACCCAAGATTCTAGGTCAGGAGAACAAACTCTGAGGATAGTCCCAGTGATCATAGGTAGACCGGAGCCGACCCAAGCCCAGGAGGAGAAGGAAAAGTGCCGAAAGAGGACCGAGGAGAGAGTGAAGTGCCTGAGGGGGATGGGCCATTTCGTGAACCATATGATGACAGAAGAAAACTACATCTCAGCCGGCCCCATCACCTTCACCCAGTAAGACCTGACCACGGTGCGCCTGCCTCACGACGACCCCTTAGTGATTAAGCTGTAGATTGACTCCGCACTGGTCGGGAGGGTCCTAATCGATGGTAGAAGCAACGTCGACGTCCTGTTCCTTAGCATGTTCGAGAGCATGGGCCTGAATCGAAACGCACTCAGGCTGACCTGTCAGCCGCTGTTCGCCTTCAACAATACTAGGGTCAGCCCCTTAAACATCGTAACTCTCAAGGTCTGCGCCGTGAAAAGATACCTGGATGTGGACTTCATCGTCACCGACTGCTAGTCCTCCTTCACCATCATCATGGGAAGAGAATGGATCCACGCCATGCATGGGGTCGCCTACACCCTCCACCAAGTCCTGAGATGCCTATCAAGGGATGACACTTACACGATAGACATTAGAGGAGACCGGGCCTCTACGAGGAAATATTTTTTAACCACCCTAAGTGGACCAGATGCGAATGCAACTGCCTCGACGGGGGACAGATAGCAATCAAAGGACTGCCTGTCAGTGTACATGAAGCGGATCGAAGAGGAGTCCGGTAGGCCAAAATCACGATTGAGGAGTTGGTGGCGGTCCCTTTGAAAGAGGCAGAGCTGGGGAAGGTAGTCCTAATCGGGGCCCTGCTGCCCGAGCAAGAAAAGATGAACTGTTGGGGTTCCTTAGGCAGAATGAAGATGTCTTCGCGTGGTCCCACGATAACATGCCCTGGATAGACCCCACACACGCATGCCACCGATTGAATGCAGACCCCAATTTCCCTTTGGTCAGACAGAGATACCGAAGGTTCGCGCTGGAGAAAAACAGGGCGATCAATAAGGAGGTAGAGACGCTACTGGAGAACGGCCTGATCATGGAATACGTATACCCGTGCTGGGTCTTCAACTCGGTGGTGGTGAAGAAGAAAAATGGCGATGACCGCTTACATAGACTTTACTAACCTAATTAAAGCCTGCCCGAAGGACAGCTTCCCCTTGCCGAGGATCGACCAAATGGTCGACGCTACGGCTGGCTTTGACAGGATGAGCTTCCTGGATGCCTACTCTGGATACAACTAGATTCCTCTATACAAAGAAGACCAGATCCACACGGCGTTCATTACAGAGTGAGGTTTGTACTGTTATAGGTGCATGCCTTTCTGGTTGAAAAATGCAGGGGCAACCTACCAGAGGCTCATGAACAAAATGTTCTCTGGGCTGCTTGGGAAGACAATGGAAGTGTACATCGACGACATAGTCGTAAAGAGCAAGGAGGCTTCAGACCATCTGAGACATCTAGATGAATGTTTCCAAATCCTGAGGCGATATCGGATGCGTCTGAACCCCAAGAAATGCGTGTTTGGGGTGTCCTCCGGCCAATTCCTTGGACACATCGTGAACAGAAGGGGCATTGAGGCCAACTCGACCCAGTTGTCTAGCGCCTAACCTGGAAGATAGCTGCCCTCAGCCATTTTGTCTCTAAGATGTCCAACCAATGCAAGCCCTTCTTCCAGTGTATAGAGAAAAGCTCCACCATCGTCTGGGGGGAGGAGCAGGCATGACGCTGACAGAGCTCAGGCTGTACTTAAGTCATCCGCTTATCCTAGCTTTCCCA
>JXTB01000080.1:934911-949758 GCA_002914805.1 Parasponia andersonii
AGACGCGTTTTGAAAACCGTGAGCTGCGGAGGGCGGTTTGGTCCAAGTGGCAAAGCGGACAATATCTGCTAGCGGGGTTCTTGGGCTGTTACATATACGACATCGAATATTGGCCTCGAATAGCGAAGAAAGGGCAAGTCATGGCGGGCTTCTTGGTGGAAATCCAATCCTTCGGCAAGCCGCACGACCCACTTCAGACGTCCCTGCCTCACACCCTTTCAGCCTGGACCCTCTACACCGACGGATCTACGAACGCCTCGGGTTTAGGTATCAGGATAGTCTTGCAGACCCCGGCAGGACTCAGGGTAGAGAAAGCTTTGAGGCTCGGTTTCCAGGCGACAAACAATGAAGTGGGCTACAAGGCGCTACCGCAAGGCCTTGAATTGGCTTTGTACTTTAGAGTAGAGAACATCGCGGTAAGAACTGACTCGCAGCTGATCGTGGGTCAGGTTAGGGGAGACTTCAAAGTAAAAGAGCCAAGATTACATAGGTACTTCTTCCAGGTAATAGGGGCGAAAGCCCGTTTCAGCAGTTTCAATATCAGACAAATACCCAGGGAGATGAACCAAAAGGCCGATAACTTAGCTAAAAGTGCATCGATCGGAGGAATGACCGAACATACGGAGATTCTACTGGAGGGCAAAAACACAAAAGGCTCCTTGGAGGCCCCCACATGCCACGTATTTGCAGCTGACTCCAAGGATGAGGGCTGGATGAGACCCATCACCCAATATCTGGTGTCGGGGAACCTGCACGCAGATCCCCAAAAGGCGAGGTCGATCAGACTGAAGGCTGCCTGATATTCTATGGTGGTGGATCAACTGTATAGGAGATCAACGATGTGACCAATACTGAGGTGCGTAGGCCTCATCGAGGTGCAAAAACTGATGGAGAAAATCCACAAAGGAGCGTGTTGCAACCACTCTGGCGGGCGTAGCCTCGCCCACAAGGCCTTGATTGCCGGGTACTTCTGGTCATACATGATGACTGAGGTAGCTCAGTTTGTCAAGAAATATGACAAGTGCCAGAGGTTCGCCCCTATGAAGCGCCAACCCACGGAGGAACTCCATTCGAACATAACTCCTTGGCCCTTCGCTAAATAGGGTCTGGACATCGTCGGGGAACTCTCCAGAAGTCCAAGGGGAAAAAAGTATATTCTGCTGGCCACTGATTATTTCACCAAATAGGTAGAAGCTAAAGTCTACGTAACTGTCAACAAGGCAGACATGATTAACTTCATTTGAAAAAATATAATCTACTGGTAGAGGATCTCGAGAGAGATACATGCTAATCACGGCACGCAGTTCCAGAACGCGAAGATAAAGGAGCTATGTGAGTTGTATGATATAAGACTCAGCTTCTCATCCGTGAACTACCCTTAGGAGAACGGCCAAACAGAAGCAACGAACAAGACCATATTTAGCAATATAAAAAAGAATTTACAGGAGGCCAAAAGGGGGTAGTTAGAAGAGCTACCGGCCGTCGTGTGGGCCCATCGAACCACAGAGCGGAGGTCAACGGGGAGAACACTGTTCGCCATAGTCTACGAGTCAGAGGCTATGATCCTGACCAAGATTGACCTACCCACCCTTCGCTCCGAAGTAGTAAGAGATGCCTCACTGAACGAGTAATAGCTAAGCTATAACACAGACCTCCTGGAAGAGACAAGGGATATAGCCCTGGTCCACCTGGCCTCATATCACCAGCAGGCCAGGTCCTACTACGCGAAGAAGGTTAGCACTCGTTAATTTAACGCCGGAGACTGGGTCTTAAGGGTCAAGACAGGAAACTCCTCGAAGCTGGACTCTAACTGGGTCGGGCCCTATGAGGTGATCAAGGTGCTCGACAATGGTGCATACGTCCTGAAAGAACTCAAGACTGGGAAAAGCCTACCAAACACATGGAGCGCCCAACACTTGAAGAAGTATTACGTGTGAGATGCATGTAAATGCTGTAAGACACATGTATATGCTTTTATTATTAAATAGCTTAATTCCAAAACAAGTGAGGGTTTCGCTCCACGGATTTGTGCTTTGGATCGCTATGAAAAAGGGTCTGCCCCTAGTGCCAGACCCTACGGACTATTCGCGCAAACATAGATCGTACTATGGGAATCACATCGTGCAATAAAATGCTTACTGATGACCCAAGAAAACGTACGAAGAAGATTGAGCAGCACAGCAAAATGCTTACCAACATACCTCGACAAAGATCATACTATGCGAATCACATCGCGCAATAAAATGCTTGCTGATGAACCAAGAAAATGTACGAAGAGGATTGAGCTGTGCAGCAAAATCCTTGCCAACAGACCTCGACAAAAATCGTACTATGGGAATCACATCACGTAATAAAATGCTTGCCGATGACCCAAGAAAACGTACGAAGAGGATTGAGCTGCGCAGCAAAATGCTTGCCAGCATACCTCGACAAAGATCGTACTATGGGAATCACATCGCGCAATAAAATGCTAGCCGATGACCCAAGAAAATGTACGAAGAGGATTGAGCTATGCAGCAAAATACTTGCTAGCAGACCCTGACAAAGATCGTACTATGGGAATCATATCACGCAATAAAATGCTTCCTGATGACCCAAGAAAACGTACGAAGAGGATTGAGATGCGCAACAAATTGCTTGCCAGTAGACCACGATAATGATCATACTATGGGAACCACATCGCGTAATAAAATGCTTACCGATGACCCAAGAAAACATGCGAAGAGGATTGAGCTGCGCAATAAAATACTTGCCAGCAGACCTTAGTGAGGATCACGCTATGGGAATCACATCGCACAATAGAATGCTTGTCGATGACCCAAGAAAACGTACGAAGAGGATTGAGTTGCATAGTAAAATGCTTGCCAGCAGACCTCAGTGAAGATCACGCTATGGGAATCATATCGCGCAATAGAATGCTTGCCGACAGCCTAGGAAAATGCATAAGGGGGATCAAGCTGCGCAATCAAATGTTTGCCAGCAGACCTCGGTGAGGGTCTCACTATGGGAATCTCATCGTGCAATAAAATGATTGCCGATGGCCCGAGAAAATGAGCTAAGGGGATTGAGTTGCGCAATAAAAAATTTGCCAGCGGACCTCACCAAAAATCATACCACGGGGATCACGTCGCTTGTCGATGACCCGAGAGGGCATACGAAGGGCAACTGGCTGTGCAGCAAAAACTTGCCACCGACCCTCAAGGAATACCAGCAGGATGGGGGAGATTTGAGCAATGAGACCCCCCAAGAGAGCACTTAAGCTAAGCGCGAGCCAAAGTTAAAAGGGGTCGGGGTCTACATATTGGAAGTAGACCCTCCCCAGGGTACATCTTAGCCACACGCAAGCCAAAGGCAAATGGGGCCAGGGTCTACCCGTTGGAAGTAGACCCTCCCCAGAGAGTGCCTTAGCTACGCAAGGGTAGGAAGTGAACGGAACCAAGGCCTACCCGTTGGAAGTAGGTCCAGGCAAGACTAAGCACGAAAGTAGAAATTAAAATCAAATTCTGTTTATTATGGCTTAGATTACAGGATATGTGGTCGACACAGACACGGACCTAGTGTCTCTATTTGTAAGAAGCAGGACTTGGGCGGACTTGAAGGGATACGTCGGAGTGGTAATGCCCCGTTCGCTCCCAGAAAGAACCAAGCCCAGGCCTCTTCCTCTGTAGTGATGGGTCCAAACAGTTGTTGACCAATCCTTGGAACTGATTCCTAGCGCATTCCCATTTGGGGTTAGAGAAGTCCAACCATATGTGTGGATCATATTCTGCTAAGACAAGTCATAACGGAAGTTATACATCCTCAAAATTGGGCGAGCCGGAATTCATATCCCGATCTCCGGAGCTAACTTCGTCGGTCATAGCATGAGGAGAATTCGCCAGTAACTCCACATCATATACGATTGGGCCAAACCCAGAAGTCGGGCAGACCGCTGATAAAGGAATGGCATCGTATATGATGTCTGACCCTGACCACGGATGCAGGCAACAAAAAAATAATAATAATAATGAATATAGTAGATAACACAGAATAAGCATGAGAAGAACACGCCGTTTTATTATTTAAACAGTTGCTTATAACAGGAGTCAACTCTACACAGAGTGGTTAGCACTTTACAAATGTGCAAAAGAACGAGTTACCTCTGGATAGAGGAGCGACGCTGGCTTCGACGCTTGGACCAGCTGCAGCGGAGGATGGTATACCAGGGTCGGAATCGTCACTGGATAAGACGACCGCGCTTGACCCTCCACCCATCAAGGTGCCCTCTCCAGGCTGATCCCCAGAGACCTACGTAGCTCATTCTAGCGAACCCAGAATGAGGACAACCTCCTTGGCGACAGAAGCAGATGTAGAGGGCCCATCTTTTTCTTCGTCGAGCATCTTTAACACATCATCAGGGTACACGATATTAATCTCATACCTTAACTGCTGCATGTAGTACTTGACGGAGCAATGGTCCTTCTCGATACCTTTCTGTGCATCGAACTGGTCTGGCATTACCACCTCTGCGTGGCCTTCGAAATCCCTATTTTCCTAGCAGATCTGTAGCTCTCTGCAGAAAGGATATCCACCTGCCTCTGATACCTTGTCTTCAGCTTCTCCGCGTCTGCCAGTCTATCCCTCAGTGCAACTAGCCTCAACTTTGCTTGCCGCTATGATAAGTCGACCAAAGATTGTTAATATCGGTAAAATCTTCGCCATGTTTGCGAGATAACTCGATATGAGCCTCCATCAGTTTTTTGTGATCTGAATAGATATATCAGATTATCTCGTTGGACCAGTCGAGCCTACGTTACGAAGAATGGGCCTCAAGTTTTGCTTTCGCCTCAGCTTTCCTAGCTTCTTTGGCCTCGTCGACAGCTCTGTCGCAAGCGATGAAAGCTAGACCCATTTCTGCCCCTGCATTCTGTAGCTCCTGCTTCTTGACCTTGAGCTCGGCCTGGGTCAGCCTGGCAGCCTTNTCTCGATACCTTTCTGTGCATCGAACTGGTCTGGCATTACCACCTCTGCGTGGCCTTCGAAATCCCTATTTTCCTAGCAGATCTGTAGCTCTCTGCAGAAAGGATATCCACCTGCCTCTGATACCTTGTCTTCAGCTTCTCCGCGTCTGCCAGTCTATCCCTCAGTGCAGCTAGCCTCAACTTTGCTTGCCGCTATGATAAGTCGACCAAAGATTGTTAATATCGGTAAAATCTTCGCCATGTTTGCGAGACAACTCGATATGAGCCTCCATCAGTTTTTTGTGATCTGAATAGATATATCAGATTATCTCGTTGGACCAGTCGAGCCTACGTTACGAAGAATGGGCCTCAAGTTTTGCTTTCGCCTCAGCTTTCCTAGCTTCTTTGGCCTCGTCGACAGCTCTGTCGCAAGCGATGAAAGCTAGACCCATTTCTGCCCCTGCATTCTGTAGCTCCTGCTTCTTGACCTTGAGCTCGGCCTGGGTCAGCCTGGCAGCCTTAGCTTGGACCAACCTGGTGATCTCCGCCTCGGCCAACGCAGTGACTAGCTCCTCACGCTTGGCCCTTTCGACGCTCAAAGTGTATGCCATCACGCTGTTGACCCTAGCCTCGTCCAGGCTCCGGTACAAGTCGAAATCTACCTTTAACGCGGCAACAGCGGCCTCGCTCTGCTCGGCCATCGTGGCGCTGGCGTTTAGCTACTCGGTCAACTCACTAGCACGAGAGGAGTAGAAGAACTAGATGGCGGCTAGCTGCAAAGTAAGATACAAGAGGAGTCGGTGTTCAGAGAGGATGCCCAGAACCTGGTGCTTACGGCAAGACGAACCAAACCTGTGCGATGCTATGACTGGCCACAAGCTCTACATTCTCCAGGGAGATCGCCTCTAGCTTGGGCTCCGTAGCCGTACCCTCTCCCTCAGCATTGTCCGCATCTGAGGAACGCGATTCCACCCTACCGACCGCGAGGACACATTCATTCCCTACCAAATACGCTCCAATGAATTCTTTCAACCCCCCCAGAGCGGCAAAGGTGGTGGCAGTGGAGAGTAAGGCATCGCCAGGTGCACGCTTGACAGAAAAAGCCGTGACGACCGCTACTGCGTCAGCAGATTCGGCCGCCACCTCCGTCGAAGAAATGCCCGAGTGTGATTTTTCGATTTTGTCTTGAACAACATCCTTAGATATGCCACCTCACACAGACCTCCTCTTCTTCACGAGAGTCAAAGTAGTCCCGTCATCGTCACTGTCGAAAGAATGGGTGGCTCTGCCTCTCTTCCCCGCCGGGCTCTCCTCCCCCTTGGATGAATCGGGTTCGCGATCCTGCTTCGTGGACACCAGGGGAGGGAAAAACTGCCGAGACTTCAATCTCAGAGCCCATCCGCTGAGCTCAGCAATCTCTTCACGAGAGCGGGTGGCACTGGACCCCGTTCCTACCTTCGAGCCAGAGCTAGGGGCAAAAAAGGTCGGCGCAGAGGGCTCACCGGGTAGGCTCGAAGGCGCCCCTTCACCATGCACAAACTTTATGGCCGGCGCCTCCCAGATCACAAGCCTGTCCACCTCGGGAGGTGGCATTACAAGCATTTCACCCCCGGTCACAAGCAGACCCTCTAGGTCATCGTCCGAGCTTGTTCTTGGGATGACAACTCCCGAGGCCTCGTCCTTTGAGGACATCACCAAACGCCGACCAGCGGAGACCTCAGAGCGAGCCTTGTGCACAATGGTCTTCCCCTTGACTAGGGAGGGGTCTGCCCAAGGACCTACATCCGAACCTGCAAAGAGCAAGCAACATGGTTAAAACACAACCATGACCTGAACGATGAAGCCCCAAGATACAAAAATGAACTCACCCTTAGCCCTCTTGGGGGTAGCGGTTTCCTCCCTACGGAACCTGACACACTCCTCGACCACGAGCTTCACCGTCTCTTTGAGCTCATGACTGGTTGGTGCCACCAAGTCATTGGGACCCGCCAATTGGCTCGAGGCCATGATCTGACAACCCACCATGGCGATGCGAACCTACTCATCCCGGCGGAACCGGTTCAGGGCGGAGGCGTCAATCTGACTCTGAAGGTGCTTGGTGATGACCCATGTGTCCAGCGGAAAGAGGAGATATGAGACCATCCTTGGCATCATATTCATCACCTGGGGATTCAGGACAGCCTGGATGTGTCGGCAATCCCCAGACGACCCAAAGAGGATAATTCCCTCTAGCTCCTGTAGCCGACCCGCCGATAGCTGAGACTTGAACCTGCTTTCCTCCACAGAGGCTACGTAAGGCAAAATGTCATGAGTAAATACGTACGAAATATGCACGAACCTAAAATTCATGACTCAATACTTACTTTGCAGAAAAAATGAGGGGATTTGAAAATGCTCTCCATTAACCCAGGAAGAGCACCACGCCCCTCCGACTGCGTATATCCTGGAGTGGGAGTCCCACTACTTATCTGACCTCGGCAAGCCCTAGAAGATGTGGTATCCCGGGAGCAGCTAGAGATAGAAAGTGGGGTAAGAGCTCTTTTTGGGGATGAGGGTAAGCTTATAGGCATAAAAAACCACTTCTAGGTCAATATGCGTGTTGAGGAGGACGGACAAGGCAGAAAGCCCCATCAAGATCATGACTCCATTAACATTGAGCTGCATCAGATGAATCCCCATAAGGCTAAAGAACTGGTGGACCAAGGGGGGAAGAGGAAACCGCAGCCACTCTAGATGCCTCCTCCCCAGGATGATGGAGCCTTCCAGAGTAGAGGGATAAAGGTACCAGTCCGTCGGGCCATCGACCCTCTCTAAAGTGACTCCGCCGGGGAAGCAGAGTTGCCTCCTAAATGACCCTAATTCGGAATCTGCGATGGAGCGGAGTTTCTGACTCTGATTCAGAGCCATCGTGTTAGGTGCGACTAAAGAAGACAAAAGGTTCTGGAAAAAGAGGAATGCGGAAACTCTAAGATTTGAGAAAGCTGGAATACTTGGAGATTTTGGTAAAGTAAGAAATGAGCATAAATAAGGCTTTTATTGAGGGGGAGCCGAAGAGTTTTTCCTTGGACGAGAGCAAGGCAAGGAAGATAGAGGCATTGGAATTTCGAAAATTTAAAAATTATGACATGAGATGGCGTGCCCCAACGTCAGCAATTAGGGAGGAGTGACGGTGGGGGAGCCACGTGTATCCCTCGAATTGGAGGACTGGAGACACGATTTCCCCACTTGATGGATACGAATCCATCAAATAAGGAAATGGGAGCAGTTTTGGGGCCCGTTCCTAAATTATATACCACGTAGGCAATTGAGTGGCAGAACAGGTCACAAGGGGGGCACATCGTCTAACACGTGTCTAGAGTGACCGATTAAATACCACGCGAGTAGCACGTGGTACCACATAGACCCATGGGCTATCCGAGGCCAGGGCCGAACCCATCCCAGAGCCTGGGTGGATTCGGCCTAGTCTGATTCTTACCTCGACAGCTGGGGGTTGGGAGCCTCAAGGATCTTCTGCCAGAAAACCGTGAGAAGCAGCTCACCGCTCCAGACCCAGACAGAGTATTTAATGCGATCTTGAGTAAGTGCGCACATTGAGCAAGTTGCCCTAATAGAATGGCGGCTTGTCAAAATCTCACCTCCGACAGGTTGGAGTCATAGGGGACGGCGGAAAACAGGCCATGACAATACAAGGAAGGTCACGGTAACCACGGCCCGTGATTTCTGAAGTAAGTCATGATGGAAAAAGGTACTCGATCCTAAGATTGAGAGCCAGAAAGCTCCCAATTCTAGGATTATATATATAAACCTTATTTCCTCCCTAAAGATATATACAAAAAAAAAAATACTTCCGAAAAAAACCGAATCCTTGTTGTTCAATCTCAGGGATAAATTACTGACTTAAGCATCAGAGAGATTTTGTAGGTAGCCACCCCCATCTCTCCATCTCAGCCTGAAGCTAAAGGCATCCCGAGATAGCAAGGATACGTGGATAGTTTATGGATACAACGTTAGCAGTTCAGAGACACGTGGACAACTAGTAAGAATAGCACCAACATTAACTTTTAGCATTTTTGTTATGCTATTTCGAATAGTCGAGGGAAAAGAGAATGCGATCTACTATTTATCCCTCTAATCGCGACATAATGCAAATTCAGATTCGTGTGCAAACAATAAGTTCGAATAGCATGATTCATATTATGTGAATGATCTAACAACTATCTAGAAATTATGACACAAGAGCAAAAAATATAAAGTCAATTACATTAATTAGGATTATTACTTAACTTTATTAAGAGTAGGCGTATTAAGGAACCCAATTTTCTTTCAAAAAATCTCACTTGTGTAAATAGTTCATTTTTCTCAACTATAAATAAGAGGAAAAATGACATATAAAGGGATGGATATAGAAAATATAATAATAATACTCTCTTTGTAAAAACCCATTTTCAAAAAAGACGACATTTTGGTTATTTACTAATTTTTCAGAAAAAAATAATGAGGTTTATTAAATAAAAATTTTGGATTTTATTGAAATGAAAAACTTGAAATTAGGGCTATTTTGCAATTTGTAAGGATTAAATTGAAAATAATTTGAAATTTTTGGGTCAAATTGTAATTTTTTCAAAAAATGGGCAGCCTGCACCCCCCCTTAGCTCTCTCTCCTGATCTCTCTCGGTCTCTCTTTCTCTCTCTCTCTCTAAATTCTGACCAAAATGCCGAATTAACAGTGGCCCTCCGATGAAGCTCTTCGTAGTCAAATGGAGCCACGCCGCTGGCCAACATCGAAGGCCAAGGTCTAGACGAGTCGTCCGTCACCGGTTCCAGCTCCATCGTAGCATGTAACCACTGTCAAATGGCGAAAAACACTACAGCTTCTGAAGCTCGCCAATGCCGATTCCAACGTTCATTCACCTTGAAAATGATCGGGTTTGATTCGTCTTGTTAAATCTTAAACATGGTATATATATCTTGACTCAATATTGCTTGCATTGAATTTTGCCATTTTTATCAATTTTGAGCTACTTTAGTTTTATATTTAAATTTTATAATTCAACCGTTATATCGTAAAATAAACTTCACATTTATGATGTACTCGTGAAAACAAAAATTTTGATATATATATATATATATTGCCTATATTTAGTGACGGACAAGAAAATCTAAATCTTACGGCTTAGATCATCTTGTTTTACGTGTTATGGGCCCAGATTCGGCTCGAGCCTGAATCGGTCAAACTATATGTCTAACCTAGTATTTTTTAGTGCTCTGAATTCAGTGGTAAACTCTATTTCATGATCTGAAGCTCCAATTAAAAATAAAATTTTCAAACCTATCAATCAAAGGTTCGAAAACGACGTCCGATCTCCCCAATGACACCCAAACGATGCCAAATTTTCTCCATAACTCCATAGTAGTAATTGGATACTCAATTGAGATAAAGGTTCAATTACCTAGTTTTATACATGATTTAATTTAAAATTTGCATTATGATTATTTTGTGAAAAATCATGAATTAAATAATATTTTAATGAGCTGTTAGAAAATCTTGGATTATTCTGGAATTAGACTATAAGACTTCTATACATGTTTATAAAATCGTTATCTTAGGTGATTTAGCAGATTTTCTACCCAAGATACAGTAAATTCTAGAATAATATCAAGTGGAGTTTTAATGCATTGTTTGATTATGTTCTGTATGGTTATTATATATATTTTGTTACATGTTGTACATACCATAGGATCACATATGAGATACATCTTAAGTATCATGGTATTATAGTAGGAGGATTAGTACACCCGTCTTCAGTGAGAGCCCCTAAACCCGCGTAGAATTTTTACTAATAATTCTCATTCGATAGGTGTAAGCATTTAGTTGCTCCTCCGGTTTAGTAGGCTAGACACACGATGTCCCTAAGGTTTTCTGGGATAGTTATCAGGCAGATAGTATTTAGTATACATAGTACGAGTTACTCTAGTTTGTGATGAGAGGGTATGAACTCATGGGATAAGTTGATTTATGATATGTACAAATATATATTTCTGGTTTTGGTTTTGAATAGATGACTATTCTGAATACCAATTATTTTATAAACTTGGTTATAAATGAATTTTTGAAAATATATTAACCATACAGGTTAAAAATAATTGCAATAATTCAAAAAGATAATTGAATTTCTACTGAGTAGTCACATGCTCACGCCCTACTTCCTCTTCTTTTCAGGTGTCAATTTATTTTGTGATAATTATTCCAGTTGCTTGGCAATCATGGTTGGTAAATACTTGTAGTTCCAATCCTCTTCATTGGTTGGTTTGTATTCTATATTAATTCTCCTTTTTCTAAGCTAAATTTATTTAGCCAATAGAAATATTTATTGAGTAGAGGTATGAGAATGATTTTTATTATTAAATCGAGTACTTAGAAAATCAAATGATTTTATGTAAATTAATTGAACATTAGGCCTAGGGTTTTAAATTAAACTATTTCATTAAACTTCATGAATTAATAAAAATTTTTAAGCTAGTTAATTAGGATTTTCTCTAAACCTAAAATGAAGAATTTCTTAGAAATTTAAAATTAGTAGATAATATCATGATTATCAAATTTGTTCAATCTTGTAATTTACTTACTTTTGAGGACTAAAACTTAAATTTCAAGTACTTAAATTTTTCTGAAATTTTAAAAATTACTCTTTATCACTATTTTCACGTAAAATTACTAAAAGTTACAGCCTTAGATTTTTGGTCGTGATAATTTTAATATCAGAACTTTAGGCTTCAGATCGATCTAGAATCTTGCTTGTGATATTTTGGTGTGTAAAAAGGGTTTTAGAAAAGTGTTTGACAAGTACTTCATACATCACTTAAAAAATTGGCTAAATATATCATCTTTGCTCCATTTTATTCTGAATCTCTTGTTCATCTCCTTAGAGTGGAACTTTTGTAAGATTGGGATAGTTATACTTTGAAATTCTAGTCTCAAAAATGTCGGGTGTGACACAAGACTAGTGAATTCTAATCTAGTCGAAATTCTTCACTTCAAATGGACATTTGTTCTTGTACTCCTAAGTCCATTATTTTGATAAGCTATATGAACCTCTTAGATTCTAAGATAGTATTTCGGTGTCTTATACTTTGATTGATATGACTTGACATATTTTGTGCTTGTGTGATTATGATTTGAAATTTTTTAAAAATTATTATATGTGATAATCAGTTTAAGTGTCTGGTAGTATGTTTCCATAGTCTTGTATCATGCATCAATAGAACTTTTGGATAGTCATGACATATTAGTTTTTATTGAGAGATTGATATAATAATATGGAAATTATTAAATTGGTGGAATTTAGTTAGATTTATTCTTGTGTCATTTAGTTTTGAACTTTTAGAAATTTAGATGCTTGATTAGTATTGTTTTGAGCTATCCTTATATTTTATCAGTATGGCATGATTGTTTCCAAATAAACTAAGAACATTCCTAACATTAGAATATTAATAAGGAATATATATGTATGTATCTATATATATATTGTTTGGAATGTATGGTTTTAGAAATTTTTAGGCTATTAGAGATTTAGGTTAGTTAATTTACTCTATTATAAAGTTTGAATATTAGTTTATACTATATTTAGTGGTAATACCCAATTTAATCCTAATTTACATTTGGTAGTGTTAGTTGGAAAATATTTTAGATTAAGATAATTTTTTTATGAACTAAAAGTTTCAAGTATTTTTCCTGATTTTGAACTTAAGAAAGACATGATAAATTGGTTTGCAATTTTTTTGAAAATTCCAAATTGACAATTTTGACTTTGAATGAGGTAGGCAATTGCATTTGACCAATGAATTATCATTGTTTTCAAAGGAACTACATACCTATTAATTTTGAGTAACAACTAGATATATGAAATTCATATTTTCAAGGATTATATCCAAAAAAAAAAAAGCAAAAATACCATTTTGAGACTAAATTTTGCTAAATTACCAGCGTTATAAAATTTAAATAAGCGATTTACTTAAAGCTAGTTGTGGTCCTAATAAGACTATATTGCAAATTTAGTGGTATTAATTTAGGAATAAAATTCCTAAATATTTTCTTAGTTTTGAATATAATAGATACTCTTACTAAAAATTTGTCGAGTTTCTATTTGTCACTTGATTTTGAATCTAAAGAAAGCTTTGGAAAAAAAAATTAATTTACAAATTGATTTGTAAATAAATATAAAACATCTATGGAAAATTTATGTGGTAACTTTTGGCAAAAAGTTTGTATTTTTTTTTTTGAAAATCATTGGTACAATTTAATGTGGTATGCATATAAAATTTTGAAAGTTTGTGCATTTATCTCTAAAAGTCAAATTTGTAATATTTTGTTACAAGAATTTTGCGAAATAAAAATTAGTTATGCTAACTTGCGTGGAACTTAGTATAAATAGAGAAATTTTATAATTTGAAAACTCATTTTAGAAGTTTTGTGAAATCTTGTTATTATGACCCTATAGGTGTTATGCTTAGATCTAGTTATTTTTTCAAGCTTTTCATTATGCATATGTGACTCAACTATTTGAGGTATTTATGATATTAGCGATTGTTAGATTGCTAGAAAATTAAACCAAAATATTTTTATTCAAAGTTTGTATAAAATACCATCCCAAGTCTCCATGAATGTCTTAAATATTGGATAAGCAAGCTAGGTGGAATTGACTTTGTATTATTCGCTTCAATTGGATAATTAGACACTTGTGTGATTAGCTTTAACTTAATTTTCTAAATATTAGGAACTATATTATGTGAAAAAATTCTCTAAAATAATGTGCTCCAAATAAATAAATAAACACACGAATGAAATAGAAGAGAATCACTTTCCTAATTCTCGTTCTCTTTCTAGAAATATAAAGTGAGACGGGGCGGCCGACATTTAATAAGCCCATACGGGTTTTGTATCGTATTTGGACCCACCCTCCTAAAATATAGACCATGCTAACTCATATTCTTATTAAGCGATCCAGCACGACCCACAGACCTATTCCACATTTTATGCAGGACTAAGTAGGTCGTGTTTAAATGGGTTGTGTCTATATGAGCCAAATATAGACCTAATTTCGTTGTTATTCTATACTTAAAAATATCAAATATAGGCTTAAAACTCATCCATATTCTTTTAAAATTTGAATAAATTGAAAATAAACAAAAATAAGTAAATAAATAATATTAAAAACATATAAAGAAAAATATTTAATTAAGATTTTTTAAAATTTTAATTAAGAAATATATTTAAAATTATATATAAAATAACTAAATCTGGACCTAATGTGAACCGATAAAAATGTGGGTTAAAACAGACCGAATACGAAAGCCTATGACTGAGATCCAATTCGACTATCACTTTATGTAATGGGTCGGCCCACAAAGCCCAACCCACGTTGACATTGATATCTCTTTCTAATCCACCGTGAATCAGTAAATGTAGCCTAAAAATAGGGGTGTCTACAGCTCAATCCGAAAAAATGACTGTTTGGGTGCTCCTCTTTTGCTAACCGTTCGATCTGGACCAGAGGGTGAATTTTTGCTTTGCAATGGATAAGAAAAACTTGCATTGTTACACGGTATAAAACCTTAAGGCATTCTTCCAAAAACAAAAACAAAAACAAAAAATGGCCCCAAGCAAAAACGGAAAGTCCAGGAGTTGGATCGCTACCTTAGATGTCGAAGGCTACACCAACCGTCTGATTCCATTCGTTTCGATATGAGATAATTGCCCAAAAAATGATCAAAACTTGAATACAACAAAAGGTCAGACATACTCGCCGATAAAGGCTTTAACCAGAAGCACCACCATCATCATAACAAACTCAAACCTACGTCCCTTTCAGATTTTGTCCAAAGAAGAAGATAAATGGGATATGTGAGT
>JXTB01000080.1:950394-1019458 GCA_002914805.1 Parasponia andersonii
GTCTATGAAGATATGTCAATTCTGCCAGTAGGTGCCAATAGGACTTTAATGCTTTCCCTTTTCCAATTTCATTTTCTGAAAAAAAAAAATTAATTATATTTTTATACTTTATATTTTGACTGCTTATTCAATTTATATTTATATCTTATATTTTAGTTATTATCAACATTTACCTCTAAATTTGAAATTTGTAATAAATTTATACATTTTTTGGGTTAAATACTAATTTTGACCAGTGAGTTTGCAAAAATACCATTTTAAACATTAAGATTATATGTTTTAATACTTAATTTAAATTAAAAACTAATTAAGTTAATAGCTAAAAGAACAAAAATTAAAAAAACTTAAAAAAATGCAAAAACTTAGAAAAATTAAATATTATTATAGAAGACTATCAATTTTATATACGGTTAATTTTGACTCCTTTTAAAATATACATGCAAACTTTTAAGAGTATATTAGTAAACATAATAGCCAAAATCAGTGCTTGAAATAGAGGATATAAATTTATTTCAAATTCTAAATATAAAAGTCAATATTGATAAGAATTAAAATACAAGATATAAACTGAACAAACAGTCAAAATACAAAATATATAAATATAATCATCCCAAAAAATAAAGGTGCTAATGCAGGCAAAGTACCCAATACCCTAATAATGATTTCTCAGCCTTAGCACTAAATAAGTGGTTAGTGAGGGAATAGAATGGAAAAATGATAGCGGGAATGAGGATGATAGATGGAGAACTAGCCCTTGTCTGTCCCGTTTACATCCCTAATGCATCTCCATCATCAAGTATAGACATATCTATTTCTTTCATTCATTACACTCTATTAATTAGAGACTTTTGAGCTTTATAGATATTGTAGTTGTTACCGTAATATCCATATGTCCTAAGCGTCTGTTCCACAGTATCAATGAGTCCTCATTAGTTAATTTTCGTTTTGTACCTCTTGAATTAACATGCGAAGTCTTATTAACAGAGCACTAGATATTTAACATATATAAGTTGTTATTAAGAAAACTGGTACTGAAACTATTAAATCACGCATAAGATTAAATAAATTATTTCTGAAAGAATAAATAAATCTAGATTTGTCCACTACAGAAATAGAAACTAAATTCCACCTTAAAAACAATACCACAAAAGTATCATACAAATCTAAATATTTCTTAGAATTTAAAAACAACTAAAAATATCCTATGGCCTTCACCTCAACTATTTGGTCGCCACCTACATGAATGACTCTTTCATTATCACTTGGCTTACGGTAATATAAGCAACTCTATATGGAAGCACTTATGTGAATAGTAGCACCATAATCTACCCACCAAATATCCTTAAGTACATAACTTAAATTAACTTTAGAACAAATATAAAAGAGAAACTTACCATTCTTAACACGCTAAGTTTTGTACTTAGTGCATTCTTTCTTCAGATATCCTTAAGTGCAACCTTGCTCATCTTGCTTCTTTTGTACCTTAGCAGGTGGATTGACTGCAACTTCTTTATCCTTATTCATTTTCCTCTTCTTTACTTAAGAGGTAGTGATCAAGTTAGCACTTTTAGGCTTTTTGGCTTTGATTTTCTCCTCCTTCTGAACACAAATGGCTATTAACTCATTAATCTTCCATTTGTCCTTCTTGGAGTTGTATATAGTTTGTAGGTTCCCATATTGATTAGGAAGATAAAGAAAAATCAAGGCCATAAATAAATCTTCAGAAATTTTTAACTTGAATTCCTTAAGCTTACCAGCCAAATGAGACATTTGCATGATGTATTATCTTATTTTTTCTTTGCCGCTGTACTCATTGAAATGAGTTTCCTTAAGGTAATAATTATTAGTTAAAATGTGCAACTATAAATTATACTCACACACTCCCGTGCAAGTACACACAGTTACAAATAATATAAATTATACTCACACACTCTCGTGCAAGTGCACACAGTCACTAGCAGTAGAAACTTAGGAAGAAGAAGATGAATACAAATTCTAATCCTCTATTTCTTGATTTTCTCCACAACATCAACACTACCCTTTATTTATACAATCTTTTATTCATTTTTTTGCAAGTTGTTCTCTGTATTTTCTATATGTAAATATGATATATATCATATAATCACATAAAGTGGGCTACCTTCGCAAGATACTTAGTGCAACATTAACAAGTTTTCCTTTGAGCTGACTTATTAACGTGCAAATAGTACTCTCATGTGTAATGATCAAATACTAATAGTAAATCTTATAAAACAACAAATCTTCCTTTGGGCCGATTTATTATTTACATAGAAACTAAACAACCGTCACGCAATTACCATCATATGTGTGTTTGTTATCATGCCAAATGATCACCTTCCTTTGGGCCAGTAATCACCCGCATTAACAACAAACTCACGACATCTTTATATGTCAAAATAAATAAGACTACGCAATAGAGGTTGTTTTGGCAACTTATTATTTTATACGCAATAGAGGTTGTTTTGGTAACTTATTATTTGATCGAATCTATCTCAACATACAAGACAAATGATATAATGAAAATCATCGAAAAATGCCTAAGCCAAATAAGATTTTCATAAATACAAAACAAAAGCAATTGAGTTTATAATATTTATGAACTCTAAAATCAAAATAGATTTTTCAATAGATAAATACAGATCGTTACTTAAATTAATTTTGAGGTAATTAATCTTTATTGGTTATGTCTTGGATTGGATCCCCTTGAATTGGGTCAAAAATGACTAAATTCTACCCAAAAATGGACAAAAAATTTGAAATTTGGTCAAAATTGGCCCATGTACCTTAGAGATCAGCGCCGCATCACTGGCCAAAACTGAAGTGAGCTCTACAATGCTCGTTGCTGAGCGTCACGGCACTGCATGTTCTGGTCAAAAGACCATAACCTTTATTTGTTGAGCGCCGCGGCGCTGCTAGTATAGCACGTGGCACTGGGTCATTTTTCTGGTAAAAATTTTGCGATCCGAAATTCGCCCAAATCACTATAATACCTCAAAACAATGAATTTAAGCTTTAATATTCATATTTAATGACCCTAAAACCTAGAATAAACCCCCAAAATATCAAAATACTTAATATATTATAAAAAATCATAGATCATGTATGAATAACCCGAAACCTAGAAAACCTAATAAGTATAGATTATCAAAACTAGAGTCATGCATGATTAACTTAATCAATTTAACATGAAAACATACTCCGATACCACTTGTTAGATGATATTAGGATTGTAAATAAACCAAATAGAAATCTTAAATTATTCATGCTAGATTGATAGGTTAGAGTTTGTTAAATATATCGGAGTCCATGGTTAATCTATAAAGGATTAGAATTAAGAGACCGAAGGTGAAAGCGTGAACAAGAAATAATGTCTTGAGTGTTTTGATCTTTTGCAGTCTAAAGTCTTATGTCACTCAGATAGAGTTCTTTGTAATAGATTACAGGGAATTGAGAGTATATAATATTTTTTGCTGCAGGGACCATAACCCTAATAGGTGACTAATAAGATATCCATATTGACATCTATACCCAGTGAGATATTCTAACCCAGTTTTATTAAATCATTTTATTGGGTTTTAATGAAATAATATGGCCCAATACAATTGTTTTGTATACGTGGCCTACAATTTCCTAACACCATACGCCTATCACCTAATCATGATAGTGAACCTGAAGGATCATGGTTAGGAGGATGACGAACATGTTCAACATTGAGTACTGTAAATTACTTTGTCGAATCATGTATATATATACATCGTGGACTCGAACCGAAACATGTTGAAGACACTTTTGCATGGGTACCCCTCTGTGTTACAGTCACAAATTATGCGATTTTTCCCCCTTTTCGAGAGAACCAATTACGTATGTGCTGTTACATCTTATGCTCGAAACTGGTTCATTTCTCCTTCTTTCTCTCTTCTATTATTTGGCATAGTATTCGTTCAGCACCAATATTCTAAATGCTATACAAATTCTCAACAGCAATACAGTTAATCCTTCACTACTTACGTAGTACCTTTCGATTCAAAGATGTAGCAACTTTGTAGAAGTAAATTTGGACCTTTTCTTTCATTTGCCTCCTTTAACTTGGAAACCAATCAATGCCAAACCTCAAACCAGTGAAACCCAATTTTCAACGCTTTTCCTTCATGACACTTCCATTGTTAAGTTCACGAAGAACTTAGCTATTACAGCTGCTTTTCTATAATTGCAGCTTAGTCCACGTCCACACTAGTAAATTGTAATTCACTTTTTATTTTCATAATTTTACGTAAGCTCTTTTTAAAGTTAGGAACGAAAGTTCATTTATTTCTTCAAGTTATTTTTCGTATGAATCCACCAGATGGTCCAAGCCAATTCTTTCGTTTGATCTACTACATCTGGACCAAACCCGTTGTTTGGTAAGACTAACCCTGTAAGACTAACCAAATCCTTCAACTTGTAGAGTCTACAATTTCTTCATCGACAAGCAACTAAAAAATAATCACACGGACACTTTTATTGACGTAAAAAATACAGTGACATTCTTTGAAAAAAAAATAATGACAAATGACAACACCTAGATCTAAAAAAGAATTCAAAAAATGAAAAAAAAAAAAATGAACTTTCATTACTGTTAAATGTTGTTCTTTTAATTTAGAAAATTAGGCGTTTTATTAGAAAAAAATGTTATTAGTAAAAATAAAAATTTTAGTCTTTTTTTTTTATATGTGTCATCTAAATAATTTGGTTCAGGTATCACTATAATTTTTACATGGATGGAATCGACATAAGTTCCCTCATATAAACAGACACGGGGGTTCCATTGCAAGCACTCTCTTCTTCACTCTCTCTCTCTCTCTCTCTCTCTCTCTCTCTCTCTCTCTCTTTTCCGGTGTTATTTTGTTGAAACAATTAATTATTTAAGAAGTTTACCAAATAGAAGTCCTCATGGAAGGGTCTCATCATGGTGTTCTATACTGTAATCAATCACATATAAAAGCATCAATTTCTTGAACTTCCTGGAGTGGAGAATTTCAAGTTCAAGCTTGTAGAGCTCATTCACATGGTTCAACTTTGAAACTATTTTCAGCACAAAGCACCCGACATGTCAAATAAAAAAGTGGACAAAAACCAGATGAAGAGACCTTACTTTGGCTATCACTTTTATTAAACTACAACATCTCAAAAAGTAACAACAGACCATCCCACCCACAAGCCAAAATGATGCCAACCGTGTCTACATTTTTTCAAACTCTGTAGTTTTGAAAGAAATACAAAAACATTCCAAATCATGCTCTTTTCTCGTTTGAAGAATTACTACGTGACACCAGAAGCAAGCTCGGGTTCAAACGCCCTGGGACTCGAAGGCAGCCTCTTGTACATTCTTGATGTCGATGGGAGAAGCCTGCAACTTCCAAAGTAAGACTCCTGCTGAGTTTTGCGCAGCTAAATTTTTGCTGAACATAAACCAAATCCGCAAGAACCATTGCCGTCACAAGAATGGCTATGTCTCCAAACTTTGAGAAGAAATCCGAACTCAGAATGACGAACTCTCACCCTTCAGGAGAGTAAGGATTGTCAGAAGCTCTAACGTTATCATAGAGGCGTGGAAAGAGTCTAATTAGTGTGATTCCAATATAGTACAGCTTTCTAAATGTGTTTGACAATCAACCTGCCAATTACTTGTGGGAGAAGGAAAAGGTCTCGGACAAGACCAACATACTCTTCCAGCTCAGCTTCCCATTCACTCAGAACGCTGAAATTTTCTCTGACAAAGGTGTAGCTTCCTTTCCAAATCGAACTTTGGCTGCTTCTCATACTATGAATGATCAGAAAATGTCCGTAGCCAAGTAGATATATCGCCAAGGTACCCAAAAAGACCTTCTTGTCAGTTAGGACGCGATGAGGTTCAAGAGGAGCTCGAGTTAGCAATCTCATGCGTGATTGCCACACTGTTTCGCAAAGCCTTAGAATCAGTAGCAACGATGCTATAACAAAAAGCTTCGCAATGTAATCAAGTATGTGGAACCACCGGTTGTTTTCGAGATCATACAAAGATTCGTAGGATTCAGAACCAGCCTTCTTGAAGAGAGCTTCGGCACCTGTGACAAGAGAAATACTGTACCCATCGCTTGGACGCCAAGCATGATGAGGGACATGTAGGGAACAGAGTCTGTATTCTGCTTGATTTAATTGTCTTGAAATACAAGCAATCTCAAATGAAAGAGTCAGAATCCAAAGGATTCCCTCGATTACCCTACGAGAGAGAATGTCTTCCCTCTGCTTTTTGTAAGTTATCGGGAAAGTTTGGAGCTTGACTGGAGTAAAATAAAGTGGGTCATCGTCAGTTCTTTGGCTAGCTATGGAAATTTTGGCATTCGTATCGACTAACCAGCGACCTGTCGTTGGAGGATATGACACAATCACTTCAATCAAACAGTCTAGCCCGGCTTCAAGACTGTCATGTAAGATTTCCCAAGACGCTCGAACATCCCTGCAGCCAACTAAGTACATTTTTCCAACACGTTGGTCATAATAACCCTCCAAGATTTGAGTTGATACACTCAAAAGGAGCTGTTTCTCAGTGTGTTCAGCTTTGGTATGTTAAGCAGTGCCAGTCTCCCATTCCGTAACACCGAAATTCAAGACATTTCGTGAAAAATAGAGCTCAAATATGGAACCAACCACAAGAATATCCATATGAATATCTATCCTTGGATGCTTAGAATTAGGGGTAATTGAATCAGGTAATAACGATGTATGGAGTGCGAGATCTTTTGAGAGAAGAGAAAGACTAACTTGAAAATCTTCAGCGTCTTCTAGTTTTGGGAAATCATTGCCAAATTGAACTTTTCGTTTCTTTCCAAGACCGCGGCAACTTTACCATATTGTGAGTAACTGTAAGATGGATTGAAGGTATGGAAGTAGTTCCAGAACTCTGAAGGCTGAAGTGTTAGTTTTCAAATGAGGGAGGAAAGTATGTTGGAGTATTTGTACTTAACTGGTGTTACATTTAACACTGGATCATACCTAAAAGTGCTAGTTTGAAGGTACTTTTGAGTTCATGAACCACCACTTAAATACTCATGATCTTCCCAAAACATACTCGATGTGAGACTTAGGGCATTACAATCTTCCCCCGTTAAGGGCCTAGCGTCCTCGCTAAGGGGTCCACGTTCAATAGCCCACATATAACCCCTATGGACAGGGTCCATTTTTTCTACGATTCCAATCTGTGGCAGCCTTCTAAGGCCCACACATGTATGGACTAGGTCAGCTCTGATACCAAATGTAATACCACTAGGTTTCACTCAAAAGTGCTAGCTTAAAGGTATGTTTGGGCTTATGGACCACCACTTAAATACCCATGATCTTTCTATAACATACCCAATGTGGGACTTGGGGCATTATAATCTTCCCCCTGTTGAGGGCCTAGTGTCTTCGCTAGGGAGTTCACATTCAATAATCCACATGTAACCCCTATGGGCGAGGTCCACATTCACTATGATTCCAATTCATGGCAACCTTCCAAGACCCACAATGGTATGGACTAGGTCAGTTCTGATACCAAATGTAACACCACTAGGTTTCACCTAAAAATACTAGCTTGAAGGTACTTTTGGACTCATAGACCACCAATTAAATATCCATGATCTTCTCAAAAAATACCCAATGTGAGACCTGGAGCATTACATGTACTAATGCTTAAAAAAGTCCCATATAGAATGCTTCTTTGCTTAATAGAAAATGAGGTAGGAATGTATAAACAGGTCCGAGAATCATAACTATTCCCTTCAAATCAACAATTCCAGGGCAACCAACCATGCAAAGCTATCCACTAGTTGACTTCCGAATTCCCTCGGTAGCAGCGGTCCTAGTTCTGATCCCCAATTTTCTGGTTATAACATACTGATTCTCCAATGGAATAGAGGCTCTAAAAACAGCCGAAACACTTGTTGAACTAGCATTACTATGAATATTTGATTGCTCACACTTGGCAACTTGCATATAAAGATTGATACCTTTGAAACCACTATATGTTTTGTTGATCTCTTTGTTTATCCCAAATGGACCAAACTTACTTTTGAACAAATCAACAATCGTGGCACTACCAACCATATTATTGTAGTTGTTGTTCATATTATAGGAAGAAAAAAAAATACTCACCAACCAACCGTAATAGCAATAATGAAAAAGACAGCCGTAATAGCAATAGTAAAAAGAGCAGTTGTAATAACAATAGTAAAAGGTGGTATTCTCACTTGTTCATATCACCTTTCAAGTTATAATTTCATCACTTGTTTCGCATCTCATTCTAAATCCACTTCCTTTTTAAGAGAGAATTCAAGCGTAGAAATTTCTCTTAGTGTCCCACTTATTTTTTCCTAAATTTTTTAGAGAGTGTTTTCTCTTATTTTAAGAGAGAGAGGTTCATTTGTTCTCTCTTTGTATTTAGAGAGAAATAAGTTGTAATATCCTTTTCATAGTGAAATTCTTCACAGTCTTGTTCATAGACATAGCCTAAATTAGGTGAATCACATTAAAGCTTTTGTTTGCCTTGTTATTTTCATTTTACCCAAATTTTCTTAACTCGTATTTTAGTTGTGCATTATTGCTTCTTTAAAGCTGATCTCCTAACAGTGATACCATAGCCATTGGTTGGAGTACTGTTCATATATACGGATTATTCATATATAAGGTATTGTTCACATATACGGTACTATTCACATACAATAAAACGATAGTAACTGAACAAATTACAGTGAATAAAAATGGCGATAAAATTCGATATTGAAAAGTATAATGAGAGCAATTTCTCTCTGTGGAAAATAAAGATAAAGACAATATTGAAAAAAGATAATTACCTAGCAACAATTAGGGAAAAGTTTATTAAGATTACTGATGATAAAAATTTGGACAAGAAGAATAGCAATGTTATCGCTAACAATGCTATTACCAATTTACATCTAGTTCTAATAGATGGAGTCCTGTCGAGCATTGAAGAGAAGAAGGAGATATGTGATACACTGACAAAGTTGTATCAGGCCAAATCACTTCACAACAAAAAAATTTTAAAGAGAAGACTTTATACCCTTCGAATGGCAAAATCAATAATGGTGGCCAACTATATCAACACTCTATTTTCATAGCTCATAATAATGGAGCATAAAATAGAGGATAATGAACTTGCAGAAATCTTACTTCAGAGTCTACCTGATTCGTATGATCAACTCATTATAAATGTGACGGCAATACTACAACTCTAGTTTTCAAAAACCTTATAGCTACTATTCTCGAAGAAGAAAATTTGCATAAGAATAAGAAAGACAGATTGGCAAATCTATAGCAAGCAGAGATTTTAACAATGAGAGGAAGATCAACAGAACGTCGCCCCAATGGGAGTCAAAATCAAGAAACAAAAAGAATGCTAAATGTTATCACTGTGGCAAGAAAGGGCACATCAAAATGGAGTATTAGAAACTCAATAAGAATGAAGATTCTAGAAGGAAGGATCCTGAGTCATCAAATATTCAGAAAAATATTGCAAGTACTTTAGATGATAGAGAAATCATGTACAGCGAAATAGCAATAATTTCTAAGGATAGAAGGTAGTGTACTAATGTTTGATTAGTAGATTCGGGAGGAGTATGACACATGACTTCTCATAGAGAGTGGTTTCACACATATGAACTTATCTCAAGAGGATTAATGTTTGTAGGTAACAATCATGCCTTAGAGATCGCTAGAATTAGCACCATCAAGATGAAAATATATGATGGTAATATTTGTACTATTCAAAAGGTACGACATGTGAAGGGTCTAAAGAAAAATCTATTGTCATTAGGATAATATAATAATCTTAGTTGTAAAACTCGTGTCAAGAATGGGATCATCAAGATCATGAAGGGTGTGCTTATAGTAATGAAGGCATAGAAGATCGCAATAAATTTATACATGCTTAAAAGAGATACACTGATGGAAGCAGAGGCATCAGTTACTTCAAAAAATTTTAGAGAAGAATCAACGATGATGTGACATCGTAAGCTCGGTCATATATTAGAACGAGGCTTGAAGATTCTATCTGAACTTGCATCCTAATCTCACAAAAGTATCTTTACTCTTTTGTCAGCATTGTGTCACAACAAAGTAATATAGATTAAAGTTTAGCACATCTAATTCTAGAAGTAAGAAAGTTTTAGACTTGATTCACTCTGATATTTGGTAAGCACTAGTGATATTCCTAGAGGAAGCTAGAATTTTTGTATCTTTTATTGATGATAACTCCAAGAGATGTTGAATGTATCCTATCAAGAGGAAGGAGGATATGTTTTCAACCTTCAAAATATTCAAAGCCCGCATAGAGCTTGAATCTGGAGAGAAGACCAAGTGTTTGAAGACGGACAATGAATAAGAGTATACAAGCGATGAATTTGATAACTTCTGTCAACTAGAAGGTATCAAAAGGCAGTTCATAGCGACATATGCTCCTCAACAAAATGGAGTGCTAGAGCGGATGAACAAAACCTTGTTGAAAAGGACAAGAGCAATGTTGAGAGCAGCAGGTCTACCCAAGACATTCTGGGTAGAAACAATCAAAACTACCTATTATGTGATCAATTGATCTTCATCAACATGGATTAATCTGAAGACACCAATAAAGATATGGACTGGTAAGCCAGTTGATTATTCTTACTTACATACGTTTGGAAATCCTGTGTATGTGATGTATAATGCTCAAGAAATCACAAAACTAAATTCAAAGTCCAGAAGGTGTGTATTCTTAGGATATACTGATAGAGTCAAAAGATATCGCTTATTGGATCCCACTGCCCATAAGGTTATCATCAGCAAAGATGTGATATTTATAAAGAATACACTACAAGAGAAAGAAGACGATAGCAGACTAGAAACTACCACTATTCAGGTAAAAAAGAATACTAAAGATTTAGATTCTTCTTAAGCAATACCAGAACACGAAGTAGAAGAACTAGTCGAAGAAGAGACTTTTAAATTCGTTGGTCAACTCGTGAGAGAAGACCACCGGCGTGACACTTAGCTTATGTCACTGAGAGTAATATTCCATATTGCTTTCTAATAGAGGATGGAGAGCCAATAACTTTCTATGAGGCTACCAAAAGCCCGGATATATCCCTATGGATGATAGCAATGCAGAAAGAGATTGAAGTCATTCACAAGAACAAGACATGGGATCTTATTTTACTACCATAAGGAGGGAAGGCCATTGGAAACAAATAGGTCTACAAGATCAAACGTGACAATAATGATCAAGTGGAACGGTGTCGTGCGAGATTGGTAGTAAAGGGATATGCTTAAAAAGAAGGTATTGACTTCAACGAGATATTTTCACCTGTAGATTTTCACTTGTGGTTCGACTGACAATGGTTAGAGTAGTTCTGGCGATGTGTACTACATTTAGCCTACATCTAGAGCAGCTAGATGTGAAAACTGTGTTTTTTCATGGAGAACTTGAAGAAGAAATTTATATACTCTAACCAGAAGGTTTTGCTAAAGCAGGCAAGAAGAACTTGGTTTGCAGGTTGAACAAATCTTTATATAGTCTCAAACAAGTGCTGAGATGTTGGTATAAAAGATTTGATTCCTTTATTATATAATCTTAGGTACAACAGACTTAGTTTAGACCATTGCACATACTTCAGAAGGTTTGATGAAGATAGTGATTTCATTATCTTATTGTTGTACATAGATAACATGTTGGTAGCGGGCCTCAACAAAGGTAAAATCCAAGAATTGAAGGCACAGTTGGCTAGGAAATTTGATATGAAGGACTTAGGACCAGTAAACAAGATTCTCGAGATGCAAATTCACCGAGACAAAGGTAACAGAAAAATTTGGCTTTCTCAAAAGAATTATTTGAAGAAAATCTTACGAAGCTTCAATATACAAGATTTTAAGCCAATTTCTACCCTACTTCTTGTTAACTTCAAGTTATCCTCCGAGATGTATCCTAGCAATGAAGCAGAGAGGATGGAAATGTCTCGAGTACCATATCCATCAGCGATGGGATGCCTAATGTTCGTTATGATGTGTACAAGACTAGACATTGCATAAACAGTGGAAGCGGTTGGTTGGTATGTGGTGAATCCTGGTGGAGAGCATTAGAATACTATGAAGAAGTATCTAAGGTACATTAAAGGAACCTTAGATACTGCATTATATTACAGAGAATCAGAATTTACTATCAGAGGATATGTTGATTCAGATTTTACGGATGATCTTGATAAATGAAAATCTACTATAGGCTATATGTTTATTCTTGCAAAAAGAGAAGTAAGCTGGGTTTCGAAACTGCAAACTGTTGTGGCTTTATCTACAATAGAAGTAGAATACATAGCAGCTATACAAGCTTGCAAAGAGGCTATTTAGGTTCAAAGGTTATTGGAGGAGCTTGGGCACTTTTGTGACAGTCAGGGTACCTTAAACATTGTAAGGGATATCCAGCCTTTCATTCTAGGACAAAGCACATAGGTATTCAATATTACTTTATTCGAGATGTAGTAGAAGATGTAAGTATGGACATGAAGAAGATTCATACTAAAGAGAACCTAGTAGATGCTTTAACCAAACTAATCAACACTAACAAGTTCCAATGATGTAGATCCTCATATGGCCTAGCAGATACGTAAGTAGCATGAAGAATTGACAAGCGAAGAAAAGAGAGATTTATCAAATATAAAGACATGATTAAAATCAAGTCTTCTGATGAGAGAATGTTGAACAAATCAACAATCGTGGCACCACCAACCATATTGTTACAGTTGTTGTTCACATTATAGGAAGAAAAAAAAAATATTCAGCAACCAGCTGCAATAGCATTAATGAAAAAGGAAACCGTAATAGCAATAGTAAAAATGACAGTCGTAATAGCAATAGTGAAATGGGTAGTCTTAATAGCAATAGTGAAAATGGTAGTCTTAATAGCAATAGTCTAAGATGGTGTTCTCACTTATTTATATTACCTTTTAAGTTCTATAAATATGAGGGCTTCATCACTTATTTTGTATCCTATTCTAAATTCCTTCCTTTCTAAGAGAGAATTCAAGTCTAGAAATTCCTCTTAGTATCCCATTTATTTTCATCTAACTGTTTAAAGAGAGTGTTTTCTCCTATTTCAAAAGAGAGATATTCATTTGTTCTCTCCTTATATTTAGAGAGAAGTAAGTTGTAATTTTCTTTTCACAGTAAAATTTTTCACAGTTTTGTCCGTGAACGTAACCTAAATTAGGTGAACTATATTAAATTTTTTGTGTGCATACTTATTTTTTTTTATTTTACCCTAATTTTCTCAACTTTTATGATAGAAAGAGCACCTCTGGTTATCCTTCTATGATGGGCTCAGGAGCAATTTCATGGTCATCAAGGAAGCAATTGATAATGACCTTATCAACAACAGAACTTGAGTTTGTAGCAGCAATGGCATGTACTTGTCAAGCAATTTAGTTGCAAAATATTCTTGAAGAGATTCATTTTAAGCAAGAAGGACCCACTCTCATTTATTGTGACAACAGTTCAACAATAAAGCTGTCCAAAAATCTCGTTCTACACGAAAGAAGCAAGCCTATAGATGTGAAGTATCACTTTTTATGGTAACTTACTAAGGATGGAATGATTGATCTTGTTTACCGTAGAAGTGAAGACCAGGTTGCTGACATTTTTACCGAGCCACTCAAATTGTCTGCGTTTCAAAAGCTAAGGAAATTGCCTGGAGTATGCACTTTGAAACGTCTAGCTTGAAGGATGGTCTGCTGTTGATATTAGCTAAACTGAATATTTGAAGATTTTTCAGTTTAAGGGAGGGATTGTTGAAAGTATTTTTATTTTGTTATTTCCGTAACTTCTAGTCTTAGGAGTCCTAGTCTTTAGGATATAATATGGAGTCTGTTGCATGTAATTTGTTATATTTACCGAGTCTTGTGTTTGTTAGCACGTTGAGCACTTTCTTAGGATTTAGTGTGTGCATGATGCTACTTTAATGCATTTTACCGTTGATGAAAGCTCTATATAATGACCTTAGTGGTTGTAAGTCTTTGTGTATCACAGCAAAGAGTAATAATAGTTCAATTCCTTTGTCTCCTTTTGTCTTTATAAATTCAATTTCTTTATCAGTTCAGACATTGCCCCCACAGACCAAATTCATGGAAAAAAATTAAGAGATGAAAACATTAAACAAAAGATGAAGGGAGTTATACAATCAGAGTCTTAAAAAAATCAATTGGAGAAAAAAATACTAAAAATCATACTACAGAGTATGAGGGAGATAGATTGTGAAAGTGGAGATTAAATTGGTGGAGGGAGCCGATTATCAAAGAAGAGGACTAGGAAGGAGATAGGGATATAGGGGAGGCTTCTCGCTGCAGGTGCCTGGCGTTTTTATTTTCTTATTTTAACGGGGAGAAGAAAGCATTATGTGAACAAATAGAAGAAAGTAAACTTAAAACTGAAAAAATAATAGGATTGGACAAAATAGATAGACGAATAAAGTAAGAAAATGACAAAATAGATGGGAAACCAAAAGTTTTAATTCACTCCTTTAATTATGTTATAGATACTTTAATATATCAATCATTTTGCGAAAAAAATTTCCAAACGAATATTTATGTGAAATTTAATATACCAATCATTTTACTAGAAAATTTGAAAATGGGCATTTATTTAAAATAGATATTTTAAAAATCATAGACCAAAGTAAGATTTGAGTACTTCTTCAAGGACTAACAATAAAATTAACCCAATTTAAATGAGGAACAATAATTGTTTTATCCTAAGTTAAAAATAAAAAGTAAAAAAAGAAATTTAAAAAAAAACGACACATCATATTTATTATGACCTTTTGTGTTAATCTTATTTTTGGTCTTTTAAAAAATAATCAGAACAACATTTCTGGTACGTGATCACTTTTTAAACGTCCTAGACTTGGTCTCAGACTATATTTTTCGTTCCATTTTAGTCCCTAAAATTCAAGTATCAAGTTAAGCCACCCTAAATTGTTTTTTCCCCCTCAATTTTAGTTTCTAGTTTTAATTTGAACAATTATATTGTTGACCAATGATCAAAACCAATACAATAAGATATACTAAAGTTTTATGGACCAAAGTAATTTAAAAAAAAAAAAAAAAACAAATTTGGGATATTTTAAAAGTCAGAGATCATCAAAATGACATTTAGGGGACTAAAATTAGGATTAAGCCTAAGCTTTTTAGAATATTATCTGTCATTAGAGTTTCAAACTACATGTCGCTGTTCAATTAAGATGTTGTTTAGTGTTCATCAGCGCATATGATGTATTGTGTTGCTAATTTTTTTTTTTTTTGGAAAAAAAATTAATGACATAAAAATATCTTGATTTTTATTTTTATTTTTTATTTTTTGCAAAAACTAACTTAACTTTTAATTTTCACTAATTAATATCCTAACACTTAAACTCTTTACAATTTGTAACCTAAGTCAGTAAAAATGATCAAGTACTCCTCTTGACTTATTAAAAATGTTTATACAGTAATTATTCCAGTTTTTTTTCCAATTTAAATTGAAACTTAAAAAATTATAAAGTTATATAAAGAGTTTTTAATTGTACATTGAGGAGAATTTTGGTTTAAAATAATAGTTTTTTTATTTGCAAAAATCAAAACTTAGATTAGTTTTTGTAAAAAAAATATAAAAAAAAGGTCAAAAAGTGTGATATTTTTGTGTCATGACTAATGTGTAAAATTTGATGTCTGCGGAAAGAAATATGATATGTCGTTTACAGAAATAACTATAAACGACATGTCATTAGTGAATATATTTACCTTCTAACCGCAACCACTGACACACCTCTGTCTCCGCACGACATGATCGTTCAAAGCCATATAAATCCTTAATTGATGCACAAAAATCTTCATAAATCTAAGATCTCCCTCGCCCATAAACTTTGTATTGGAATCAAATTTAACACAATTAACTTATTTATATTGAGCATAATATTGGTATTACAAACATATGTACCCTCTCGACCACCTAAAAAATACACTTGGCAAAACGCGACTAGCTTTGCTATCAAGTAAATTGCTTTCTTCTTCTTCTTCTTCTAACGATTACGAACAACCCAATTATGGTCCTAATTGACTTTCATCGTCAATTGATGATTTTGGTTTAGTAAAGTTGAGAAACCCAAAAGCAGAGCAACACTCCAATTGCCTCATTTTGAGCAACAGAAAGAGCACAATCCCACACCCAAACCCTAGCGCGGCACTAGACCCAGTCAGCGAAACCGCAGCACAAACCAGCATAACAAAAGACTCTTCCTTCGAGTTCATGTCCCTGGACGCCATAGCCAGTTCAATCCCAGAAAAGAGCAAAAGCACCCCAAGAATCCCAATCGGGAACTGGTTCAAGATACCCACAAACGAGTTCCCAAACACCAACGCCAGCACGAGCTTCGCCACCCCCAGGAGCGCCACCGACGCCCCGCTCCGGCCCCCGAACCTGTACTGCCCCGCCAGCCCACCGGCGCCGTGGCACACCGGCACGGCCCCGAACCAGCACCCCACGAAGTTCATGACCCCCACGCTGACCGAGACGCTCCTCGCTGACGCCTCCCGGTCCGGGAACAGGTCGCCGGACAGCTTGCAGACGGCGATTACAGAGTTCAGAATCGATAACGGGATCTGGGGTATGGCCGCTCGGACAAACCCAATTTTCCAGTCTTCCCACGTGATTTTCAGGACCCGGATCTTCGCGGGACCGAACTTGAGGTCGTTTACGATCGAAGGGTCCCGAGCAAAACACAGCAACAGCCCGAACAAGAACACTATGAGGGCCGCCGGAATCGACGACAGGACACGAAGTCTCCGCCGTACGCGGCGGCTGGACTCGCCAGAGTGGTGGTCTGCGTTGTTGTTGTTGTCTCCGGATCCGGTGGTGAGGACGAGGAACAGGACGGCGGCGAGGGCCAGAGCGACGCTGTCAAGGCCGAGCCAGGGCCGCGGTGGGCCCGACTTGGAGGTGGCCAGGTCCTGGTCGTAGCGGATGTACTTGATGGCGGAGAAGGCGAAGGCGAGGCCCTGGGAGAGCTGGACGCCGCGGACGACGGGGAGAGGGATGAAGCGGTAGAGCACGGACATGAGGCCGGTGGCGCCAAGGAGGAGGAGGACGGCGGCAGTGGAGAGGCCGGCGGCGGCGATCTGGGGGAGGGTGAGGTGGGTGGCGGACTCGGCGATGGCGACGGCGGCGATGGACTTCATGGGCTGGACCGGCATGGGGACGCCGAAGAGGAGGCCGGTGGCGATGTTGTAGAGGGCAGTGAAGATGAGGGTGGTGCTGAGGTCGAGGTGGGTGACCAGGCTGAGGGCCAGAACTATGGGGATGTACGTACCCAGGTCGCCGACGGCGCCGGAGATCTCGGAGCAGAGGGTGGTTTTCAGGCGGAGAGTCGCCGGGACGCGGGGGCTCCACCGCCGGCGACGGAGGAGAGGAGTGGTGGTGGTGGTGGTGGTGGATGATGAGGCTTCCTCTTCCATGATTGGTGGGGAACTAGGAGGAGGAGGAGTCTGGTTTGTTTGGCTGCGAGTTGAGATTTTCCTTGAGCTTGAAAATCACTCATAAAAAGTTGGAATCTTGGAGATGGGAAATTATAGTATACACTCGGGTACATGCTTTTTAAGGTACTAGGAAATTAGGTGTCCAATCGATAGAGTGCTCGAAGAAAGTTTAGCATTTTGTTCACATTTTAGGTGAACAAAAATTGTTTCAACGAGTAGTGTGTCATCTCTTATCAATTCTTAGTGCTTCGTGGAGCCTTAAGGTGAGCCTTCATTGGTCTATGTGAGTCTCAACGAGTCGCCTCAATAAACAGTTTGAGATTTGTTATCGGTAAATTGGTTTTTGACGTATGCGCATTACAATACAAGTAATAATATGGAACCTAAAAATAATTGTCAATATTTTGCGTAAGTTTCTGTTTAAAATTTTGATGTCTCAATTTTTATTCTAATTCATAAATAGACCAGTTTTTTTTACCCCCCAGTTGGATTTTATTAAATTTTTAAATATTAGGTATTATGTATGTAGATTCTATGGGTTTGATTCAGCCAACAATTTCTAGGGGGAAATTCAATTAACTGGCTAAGTTGTCGTGATCAATGGCGTGATCGTGAATTAGTCATTATATATTTCACTTTCATTTAGAGTCAGCATTATGCATGAAGTGTTTGATACAAAAGCCATTTGCTTTAATCAAGCTAACAGATGAAATAAGGGTAGGCCATCTTGCAGCCTGTTTCGTAAACGGATACATGTTCTTAGCTGGTTTATTCAATAGTCAATGAACGCAACAGTTCGGTTTCTAGGACTATTGGAGTCATTGACTCTGTTTTTTTAAAACACTCAATACATGTAATAGGTAAGTTAAGGTGAGGTGAGGTAGTACGGTAGAAAATTCCATTTTTCTAATGGATAAATCATAAATGGACCACGGGGCAAATGAAAAGCCTATTATTCGGTATTCCTCATTGTTTATTTCTTCTATCTATGTAAGTGATATGACATGTGAACTTAAAAATAAGGCAATGCCAGATCAGTAGTGGGTACCTAGTCAAGATTGCGTCTACCTTCAGTAATTACTAATTAGCAAAAGAGAGTGGTTAAAAAATTAGTGCCGTGTGAGATGCCAAAATGGTGCTTCGGATTTGTTAAAAATGAATCTTTTATAGTTCAAACAATATTAAATATCTAAATAAATTTTCCGGCTCCCATAAATATCTTTTGGTAAAGATTCTTATTTATCCACAAATTTGAACAATAACCTAGCCCAAAGCTTGCCCAAGCAGGCCGAAAATGTGTCCGAAATCCAATCCCTGATGGCAAGTGCAAGCATGCCCATTGGACTACCTGTGTTTTGTGCTACAATGATTTTTTAGTACCATTTTTTAAAATAACTTTTTGGGATTGTCAAATTATTGAAGGGTAGTTACTAGATTAATAATCGATGGTCATATTATTTAAGTCCCTAAAAAAGTCTTAAATCTGCAGTCATAAATACTCATAAATACAATGACAATCCTAAAAAAGTTATTTTCAAAAAAGAGTGACAGAGAGGTTTTTCTGGCCCAAAATTCCCAAACCTGATTGTATCTACTTAACGGGCATGGCCTAGAAGAAAAAATTTGTACAAGGCAAGGGAGCGTGGTGATTGGTTAACAGTAGAGGTGACAAAATGAGCGGGCCGGCCCGGCCCGGCCCACCCATCACGGGCTTTAGGGAGTGACCGGGCCGGCCCGGCCTGGTCAAAATAAAATTTGGCCCGCCAGGCTTTTTGACGGGCCAAAACTGGGCCGGGCCTTAGACGGACCAAAATCGGGCCGAGGCGGGCCGGCCCGTACTCGGCCCGTTTTTTTTTTCTATTATTTGATTTTTTTTTTAACAACTTTTTTTAATCTATTAAATTTAAACTTTTTATTTGAATTTTCATTTAAAAAAGTTGACAATATAAACTACATATGTTTTCTATTGTTAAAAAATTAATAATAATTAAATAGGATATTAAGAAAAATAATAAAACAAATAAATTTGAAATATTGAAATTTGATTTTATTAATGATCATTTATTACAATTCAAATTATTACTTGAAAAAACTAGTATATCATTAATTATGACTTTATGAGTCATAAACTCATCATCATCATTCATGTACAAGTTATTGAAATTTTCGGCCAATTTTTCATTACAAATACGAATAGTGTCTTGATTTCGCTTTGCCGCTTTTTCTCAATCTTTAACACATGTTAACACCTCAATCATTTCAGGAGCCAACGAAGTCTTCCACTCATCTACTATCATCTTAGTCGTACTAAAAGCAGACTCTGAAAAAATCGTGGACACCGGAATTATTAAAACATCACATGCTAATTGTGAAAGCACCGGGAATCTTGGTTGACGCTTATGCCACCATTCCAAAACTTTGAAGTCCTCATCATTGGGGTCGATGTCAGAATCTAGCTCAATATATTGAGTAAGATCAGAGGATTGTTGTGGATTTGTTGGTGGTAGTAGTTGACTTTGAACTTGATGATGTTGATGATGAGCCACGACCACACCCTTGAGGACGAGAACCTACCATACTCCAAAAAGACTTATTTTTTGACTGTTCTTCAGTTTCTTGTGGAGGAGTGTGTTGTTGTTGATTACTGCCAAACTTAGCCACATATATACTATACACTTCAAAAAAAATTTCACGAGCATTTGTATATTCAGTAGTATAGTCTATCTCAAAATATGTAGAAATGTAGCTAATTAAATTAAAAAGACCATTTAATTTATCCCTAGGATCTAAAATAAAAGCAAATGAATATAATAAAGGAATTGGAAACCAATATTTCAAAAATACTTCTTGTATACGTGTTATAATTGATTCAAATATAGGGTCACATCTTACCTTACAAAACATTTCAGCAATAAAAAAAATATGACGTAAAATAATTAGAGAAGTAGGATAATAAATACCAGATAATGCAACAGTAGCTTTATGAAAAGCGTCTAAAGATTATACAAATTTTTCACAAATGAACCAATCTTCATCTTTCAATACTAATGAACCTATTTTTGAATTATAAAACATAGTAATTGGAATTTTATATGGTAATGCATTTTTCAACATTAAATAAGTGGAATTCCACCTTACTGGCATGTCAACTTAGAATTTTCTTGGTTTTAATCTTTGAGATATGCAATATCTTTTAAATTCAGCAATACGTGGATTAGAAGTGTGAATATAAGCAATAGCAGATCGAATATTTTCAATATATACACTTATAACATCCATACCTGATTTGACGATAAGATTGATGATGTGACATACACAATGTTGATGCAGTAAGAATCCTCCAGTGTATGAACTTACCAAATTACTAAGTAATTTTATGGCATTTGTATTTGCGGTAGCATTATCTAAAGTGATAGAGATAATGCGATTCGCTATGCCATATTCTTCAACAACATTTAAAATTCTATCTCTAATAATTTCAGCAGTATGTTTATTATCAACGACTCGAAAACTAATTATTCTTTTTTGCATTATCCATCTAGAATCTAAATAATATGCAACTACACTTAAATAATCTTATTTAGAATTAGCACCCCAAATATCAGATGTCAATGCAATACAAAAACTTAATGAAGTTACTTCAGACATTAAATCTTTACACATATTTTCATAAACTTTAATTAAATCATTCTTAGTGGTATTTCTAGAAACTCTTTTAAAGTTTGGATAATAAGATCTTCTAATATGATCTTCATAGCTATTGCAATTACCAAAACCTAATGATAAATATTTTATAGCAATTAAACGTGCTAGAGATTCCCTAGCTACTAAAGGATCAAGTTCCAAGAACTTACCGAACCATCCTTATTGAGTTGATTGAGTAGGCTCCTTGTCTTTTTTGTGTTTTTTGACACATGCATCACTATATCTATTCAAATGAGCGGTTCCGCTAGATGGTTTAGCAGTTAATAATTTCTTACAATATTTACATCTTGTCATTTTTGTCTTCTTACCATCAGCCTCATCTTTGAATTCTGGATCGAAATGGTCCTATACATTGGAAGTTGTCCTTGCACGTTTGGAGGTCGAGCTTGCACTCGGCGAACAACTATCTTGAAATTGTGAACGACTTCTACTAGTATTTGGATTAGTTTGTATTTCGAGGACTTGGTCACCCTCTTCAGCTATGCGAATTTGGTCGTCATCCAATTTCAAATCAATAGAGATATTTTTTGACATATCCATATCCTATATTAAAAATATAGATATTAAAATTATACACAACTATAAATAAATCGAAATTACAAATATAGATATTCTACTAACTTAATTGTATACAACAACAAATTACAAATAAATTGAAATTTAAAATATAATATTCCAATAAACTTCTACTAACTTAATTGTAAACTACTACAAATTAATTGAAATTAAAAATTTAATATTGTAATAAACTTTCTAGTTTCTACTAACTTTATTGTAAACAACTATAAATTACAAATTAATTGAAAATATATTTAATAAATTTTCTACTACTAACTTAATTGTAAACTACTAAAAAATAAAAATTCATTGAAATTTAAAATATAATATTCTAATAAATTTTCTACAAACTACAAACTAATGAATTATTATCTTAATTGTAAAAAATTATAATTGAATTAAAATTAAAAACAAAGTCTTGTAGAACTACTAAGTTACTAACTACTTAACTAGTAAATACAAACTATTAACTATTATACTAGTAATAATAGTAAACAACTAAATATACTACAAATTAAATAAATTAAAAAGATAATTATGATAAATAAATTAAATCGTACCTTCAATTAAGCTTTATGAGTTGTAGAGTGTTTAGACTTTTGAGACTATAAAATATAATTACTAATAATTAGTAAATAGTAGTTAGATAAGAAAGAAAAAAATAAAATTGAGAATATAATTAGAGATTTAGAGAGAAAGAATGAGAAAATAAGAGAGTATTTGAAAATTGTAATTGTAAGTGTGAAAAAAGAGTAGAGAGTATAGGGTATTTATAGTGTAAGAAAATAATTTTTTTTTAATTTAAAAAAATAGTTTAAACTAAAAAAAAAAAAAATGATATAAATCCAACGATAACATTTGTTACCGTTGGATTTCTTACCGTTAGAACAAAGGGCCCAGACTTCTGGCCCTTTATTTTTTCTTTTTTAAATTTAAGTGTCCAGACGAATTTGGGCCCAAAAAAATAAAAAAGGGCCGGGCCACAAAACTCATACCGAGCCGGGCCCGAATTGCGAGGATTAGTTATCAGTGTTTTTACTTTATAGTTTTTATCCATTGTTTTGCATGGTTGAAGCCGTGAAGATGGTTGCTTCAAATTTTAGGCCAAGGGTGAGTTCTTTATTGGATATTTAAAGGTAGGTTGAGTTTGAAGTTTGAAGAAAAGTTAATGCATGCCAGATAACCCATGAAGAAGGAAATAAATTCAGTTGCTTGATTTGTGGGGACAATATATATGCATGTAGTGGTACTAAAAGGGACTTTATGACAGCTTTTATGTTTTACGTATCTTGGTTTCTCGTTCAAAACATAATGATGAAGGAAATCATTAGTTTAGTTTGCTTAGGTGTTGAAAAGCTACAAACAAGCTTAAAACAGAAAGAACTTGGTCTCTGACTTTACTTGCCTTTAAGATACTTCAGTACAACTTAATTCGAACACTTTTGGTAGATTTCGACCCTATGAAAAAACCAGTTGAACCAATCTTTAAAATTCAAAGCTTTAAAGCTCAAATTGTTTTTTTTTTTTTTTTAAAAAAAAAGGGGCATAAAATAGAGGATAAGAAGTATTTATGTTTCCATATAGCCAGTTAAAAAGGTTCAACCAATTTAAACGTTTCCCTTCTTATTTAGCATCCTTACCAAAGATAATTGCATAATCAATAATTGAGGATAAAGATCTTCAAATCTGTTAAAACTTAAAAGAGAGAGAAGCATGAGAAGGGAGTGTAAAATATTCATAGCATTACTGACCAAGGTTCTTTATTACATCAAGGGTATTTTGGTACTAAAAAAAGGGACATTATATCATTATTACGGGGCAAGACTTTAGTGACCAAGATTTATTGTCCTTGTTGCTGTGGACCAACCCATATCTAATCTAGCCGTTACACTTACATCCCTCACTCCTCACCGTTTGCCTACGTGGCATCCAATTTCAAAATCCTAGTCGTTCCGAAGAAAACTATTTTAATAATCAATTTGACCGTTAACTTCTACGAGTTTGAGTTCTATCTCAGCTTAACAAAAGCTCGTCCCCTGTTTCTCGCCTCTGTACTCAAAGCTCTCTCCGAAGAAGACAACAACCACAACAATGGCTGTCGATTACGCTTTCGCAGACGAGGATATGGAGATTGATGAGACCGTCGGCTACCCGAGAGCCTATGCGAGGCTCTGCCGAGACCGCGGTGCCGGCCCTTATGGCCATGGCCCTCCTTTCACTTTCATGCCTTACTGTCTCCATGAACACGAGGTATGAGATTGAACCTCTTCGATTATCTATTTCTCTCTCGAAAAACTTGACTTGGGCTTTCGTCCTTATGTTTACTTAAGACATAGAAATCAAAATCTTAGCTTAGGCAATGCACATTTGGAAGAAGTTGTGCTGTGATTTTCATTACCTAGCGTGCAAGAAATATGATTTGCTTGTTTATTTATTTTTCTCGGGAAAATTCTTCACCGGTTGAGGTTTCGAATTTTTTGAATATTGTTTGATAATGGGTTTTGTTAAAGGAAGTTTAAGTTTAGGAACGGTTTTTTTTCTTTCCCTTTTGTTTAATGTTGAGTTTGTTCAAATTATATTGTTCCTCAGTTCGTTAGAGCAATGGAGTTGGATCATATTTTTCCCATCATCGACCCAAAAGCGAAGCAAACTGGCAAGCCTAAGCTTTTCGTTAGTCTCTTGTGGAAGCAGCTCAATCACCTAGGGTAAAGCACTCGAACTTGTCTTTACAATACTTTAAACTTTTGAACAAAGCTGTAAGAGTTCATTAATGTTTTCTTTCTCCAATTCAGGAATGCTGGTTTTGATCCTGCGGTAATTCGAGTAGACACGTATGGAAATGTCCTCTACTTTCATGCCGATTCGGCTTCCCCTCTTGCTTGGGATATAGATCACTGGTTTCCTTGCTCAAGTACATGATTAATCACTAACTCGGTCTCTTTCTATTTCTCTGTCTTCAAGTTCTCAGCTCATACGTAATTGTGGACTGTTGCTGACAATGCAGGGGGAGGATTGACCGTACCAAGCAATTTGAGGATATTACAGTGGCAAGCTTGCAAGAAGAAGCATAACAAGCTGGAGTTTCTCATTCCGTGGTGGGATTTTCAGTTGGGCATCTCTGTAAACCAGTTCTTATCAATCTTTGCTTCTTCCAATTCAGATTTCAGGTGGGTCCCATGTTAGTTTCTACTTTTATATGCATTTCAGCTTCAAAAACATTGGTTGTGAGATATACTCTCTTAATATCCATTTGTGCAGGCACAGAGCATTCTCATTTTTGTTCTCTGAAGGTGAAAATGAGGAGTTGAACTCTTCACAGACTGTTGACTCTCATTCTTTCCCACAGCACTTTGTTGAATCGAAAGAGAAACTGGGCCTTGCTCCAGCTGCCATCGTAGCGTCACGAAGGGAGTCTTATCCCTCTTCATTGGCTTTGCAATCCTTGGATTATAATAGGCTTAGGCCGCGTTCTCCGGCATTAGGTTTGTGCACAGAAATAGAAATCGTTTCTGTTTGTGTGTTTAAAATTACTAACCAGCCTAATTAATTACTAACAACCTTGTTGTTTTCTTTTCCTCTTTTTATTTGGTTGTGATAGGTGCACGAAAAGCAAAGACTAGTTCTTCGAAAGAAAATGAAAATCCAGATTTTTATACAAACCCGTATCATGCCCTTGTCATGGCCAGAGATTCCATGAAACAAAGAGAAGAAACTTCAAAGATGCAGGCAGAAATTCAGAAGCTGGATAATGAAGTGAGCGAAATGAGGCGAATGAATGAAGAGGAAAAGGTCAACATTCAGGACTTGGAATTGGCACTGATAAAGCGGCGAAGAAGAGCGGAAAAGTCTAGGAAACTAGCCGAGGCTCAGTCATCTTATCGGACTATGCTTGAGAAAATGATAAGAGATGCTATGCACCAGTAAGATTGAAAAAGACTAATTTATTTTTCTTTTACTTGAAAATTTGTTGCTAGTAGTTCATATGGTGCTTCTAAGAGACTCATGCTCCTTTATGTTGTTTCTCGTAGGAGTGTCATTTATAAAGAGCAGGTGAGACTAAACCAGGCTGCATCAGCCGCACTCATGGCAAGACTCGAAGCTCAAAAAGCAATATGTGATGCCTCCGAGAAGGAGCTCCATAAGAAATATAAACAAAGAGATGAGCTTGAGAAACAAATAAGACCCGAATGGGAGCAGGCACGGAAGAGGTCAAGAATGGATGATACTTTAATTGAAGAGAGAGACCAGAAGCCTGTTCTCCTTTTGCCTGGTATAAAGCAGCCAAGAACACCTTTACACAAGGAACTCAGAGTTTTTCTAGAGGAAGAACAGAGAGCATCTGAGGCTGGACTATCCTTGAGCGAAGATGAAAAGAAGTTTCGGATAGGAAGTCAACTTGAGAAATCTGAAAAGAACTTTTCAATAGACAAATGCCGGGATCGCAGTAAAGCCATTGTTGTCTTGGAGGATGACAGCATAACTGAGCACAAATTTAGCGCATCAGAAATAGCCGAGGAAGAAAACAAACATAAAATCCGATTTCCGGCCACCAAAGAACCAGAAATTGAGGAAGATGAGGAAAGCAGGAAAGAGCGTGGCAAGGGGAATGTAGAAAAGTGGCTCCAAATGCTACTAGACAGTGCTCAAGAAGACTTGTTGGAGCCTCAACACGAAATCGAAAATGGAAAGAACAAGACAGATGACATCATCAGGAAACTAAATCTCAAGTACCCACAAAAGGAGGGAAAGAGTTTGAAGTATCCAGAATCTGAAGACAGAGAGGAAAAGAACGTCCAAGAAATAGACGGTCGTGGAAAGGGAAAAGAAAAGTGCAACGAGTCCGAAGTGAACAATGCCATAGGAGGAGTTGAAAGCAGTAAGGCTTCTGAGGAAAGAAGGAGTCAGAGTGTTGGAAAGGAAAGGAAGCTTGCGAGGTCCGAGAGTTTCAGGGCATTTCGTCGAATCCCATCTTCTCCGTCCATTATCTTGGGTATGAAGAAAGGTGTGGACTGCATAGGAAAGAAGCCCATGGTTAGGGGTGATGATGAAGATTATGTGGTAGGGAATAATAGCTTCCTCAAGTCATCCATGAAGACTATCAAGAAAGCAGTCAAAATATGAGTTCAGTTCAGTTCCACTTTACACATAATACATATGCATTTGGGGACCTGCCGTGCCATCATAGTTTCCTGAAAAGATTGTTATTATTATTTCCAATTGTACTAGAAATAGCAATTTAAGTTAAAAATAAGCGTGTGAAATTTAGGCAGTTTGTTGTCTTTGGTGTGTATAAGATTAACTTGTTTTGTGTCAAATTTGTAATAACTGCTTGTTGTTTAATAATGGATAAATCCAGTGTCTGTTTCTTTCACTCTCTAGCCAACCTTGTGTCTAATACAAATGAGTCCATTCTAGGTATCATATTCCTCTTTTCCTTTTTATTTGAAGTTATAGCTTGTATATTTTTAATTTCATTCTTTCAATAGGCCCGGTAAGATTTCTATTTTTTGAGGAATCAATAATACTAAAAATCTGAAACATTAATTTTGATGGGCAAAATGGAAACCAATTTGTCCATTTGCCTCAAGAGAAGAGTGATAAGAAAATGAAAGCACATGATAGATCACAGAACTGTTGTCGGAGATAAGAGCATTTCATACATATAAAATACTTCTGTAAATTTACAAGATTATAAAGCTGTTCAAGATCTTACCTGAATTTTTTCTTTTGCTCTATCAGGAAAGTTGTGTACTGGAATAGAAGAAGTGAAACTACAGTACATTATCCATGTAAATTGTTCTATTCCAGCAAAAAATACATATAAATTGTTCTGTGCTAACAAAAATTTCCAACGAAGCGCCCCATAAAACTCCTCACTTTCCTGTTCGAAAGGTGTATGATTACAGGAGAGCAAAGAACAGCTCTGTCCTCTTCAAATCTCGTCCATAATCCTTGAAAATAACCCAGTCTGAAAGAATATTCCAAGGCATCTGTCTTTAGAACTTAAATTACATGGGAATTCGGTATTGATTCATGATCTTAAACCCCCTTGGCAAGTTGAGCACAGGATTTAGCAGGGCTTCGTTTGATCAACTGATATGAGAGCAAAAATCCATTTTATCATTTCTTTTCCAATAAGCTTCATCTCCACAAGAGCAAACGCCATCCTTAAAATGGTGGAACTCTTCAGCATCCCTTACAGATATCTCCCTGCGAACAACCGTAGTGACAAATTTCACTGTGTTATGACAGCTTTGGCACATGTATAGATTCTTTGTTACCCAAATAGGCATCCCAGGGGCTGTACTGATGAGTCCAAAAGCAATCGCCAGCTTCTCACTATGACCACAAAAAATCTCGGCTTTCGAAGCTTCAACTTCATCAGTAGGACCCCTTTCTGCACCTTCAAAACCCACTGCTTTCATTCTCTCATAAAAACCCTTCAAGACTGCTTCTATTTCCTTTATCTGAGGATGGGAACAGTCACCACTCAGGAAAGCATGAACTTTTCCTTTCACTTCAATCCAGCTGCATCCAGGATCTACAATTAGACCTCTCTCTTTCATGATCTGTCTTACTTTTGCGACTCCATTCCATCTACCGCTGTCAGCATATAGTCTAGAAAACAGAATGTAATATCCAATACTTTCCTCATCCCTTTCGAAAATATGTCGAGCTGCAAGTTCCCCAAGCTCAACCTGCCTGTGAATTCTGCAAGCATTTAACAAAGCACCCCATATGGCTGCGTCTGTATTTATCGGCATTTTCTGTATAAACTCATAAGCACCATCTAAGCGCCCAGCTCTGCCAAGTAGATCAACTACGCAAGCATAGTGCTTTAGATTAGGAGTAATTGAGTAATTATGTTTCATACCATTAAAATACTCCAAGCCTTCAGTGATCATACCAGATCTACTACAAGCACATAATAGTGAAACGAAAGTTATTTCATTTGGATTGACCTTGGAGTCTACCATTTTGAGGAAAGTCTCCACAGCAAGATCTCCTTGCCTTTGCTGGGCATACCCAGTGAGAAGAATATTCCATGCCGCAACATCTTTTTCATTGGAGTTAAACTGGTTCCAAGCAGGACCCATCCTTCCACATCGTACGTACAAATCCAAAAAGGCATTGGGTAAAAAACCCTCATAAGCTACACCAGTCCTCAAAGCATGGGCATGAATCTCCTTTCCAGCCATCAAAGCTCCCACCCTAGCACATGCAGATAGAACAGAAACCAAGGTAACAGAATTTGGTTTCACTACACGTTTCATTTTTCGAAAATAAATCAAAGCCTGAAAGCACCGATTGTTGATCCTAAGTCCAAGAATAATGGAAGTCCATGATATCACATTCTTGTCTCGGATACAATGGAACACTTCCAAAGCCTTATCAATGCATTTACACTTGGAATACATATCAACGAGCGTGTTTGCAACAATGATGTATGAAATAAGCCCAGTCCTAATAGCAAGCTCATGAAGTTTGACACCCATATCTAATTGCCCTAAACAAGCACAAGCAGTTAGAACACTAGCTATGGTAATATAATCTGGCACAATACCCTGTAGCTCCATTGTTTTGTAAGTTTCGACAGCCTTATCAGGCAGCGCATTATTATCATAACCAGAAACCATAGCTGTCCATGACACAACATCTCTAGACTCCATTCTAGAAAAAACCTTTTCCGCTTCCTCGAGATACCCAATACTCGAGTACATCTGAACCAAACTATTGTACACTGAGACGTCATCAAACTTTGTTTTCATCACATAACCATGGATTTCCTTCCCCAATCTCTCATCACCAAGAAGTTCACAAGCAGATATCAAACTAGTCATAGTCATCAAATCCGGAACTACTGAAAGTTGTGCCATCATTAAGAACAATCTAAATCCTTCTACACCTAATCCATTCTCAAAATAGCCAGAGATCATAGCATTCCATGAGATCCTATCTCTCCTGGGCATTGTATCAAACACCAACCGTGCATTAACAACATCACCACATTTCACATACATTGTAATCAAAGCATTGTTAACATCGACATCCGACTCGAACCCAAATCTAACAACATGGACATGAATCTCCCTACCCCTAGCCAAGTCAGCCACACCCCCACAAGTCCTTAAAATACAGGGAAAAGTATACACATCAGGCCAAATTCCAACCCACAACATCCTATGGTACAAATTCAAAGCCTCATCAAAGAACCCTGCTTTCGCATACCCACCAAGCAACACATTCCAAGAGAAAACATTCCTTTCCTCCATTCTCCCAAATACATACCAAGCATCAACCAAATTCCAAAACCTCACAAACATACTCAACAACGCATTACCGAGCCGAACACTCAAATGGGTCTTCGAATTCAAGATGTAAGAGTGGACACGAGCTCCTTCGTCGCGTGCTCTCTTCCACTCGCACAGCCTCAACAGAGCAATACACGCATCTTCTTCTACCGAAATTTGAACTTCTTCCATGGATTCCAGGAGCCTCAAAGCTTTTTCTAGGTTCCCATGGAGGCAAAGCTCTTGTAAATCATTGTTTGGGTTCTGGGTGTTGATAGAGGAGGTGTTGAGGACTGATATCTCTTGCGTCTTTCTAGAGAAGACGTGACGAGTTTGGAGACTGCAAGAGAAGCTAAGTGTCTTGAGCTTTTGAGTTTTTGCGAGTTGAGGATAGAGAATTTCTGGGTTGTGAGGAATCTGAGAGGCTTTAGCTGAAACCGCCATTTTTGAAGATACAAAGCATGTTTTTTCAGAGGGTTTTGGGTGAGGTTTAACGGTTACAGGATAAAGCACGTCTTCTGAGGAGGAAGAATAATCATTTAAGAATTTTAATGTCGTACGGTCTTGGGCTTAGCCAATGAAACGACACTTTGTCTCTGTGGTTTATAAATTTTATATTTCATTTTATTGCCTTCATCGAATGTCCTCATCTTTTACCAATAATTTTTTTATGTCGTCTTATCCAAATTACTAATTTTTTTGGTCGAATAATTAATGCTTGTATTCAACTTTTATATATAATACATATACTAATTCAATAGAAATTTTGTTTTACTATCTATATTTCTTCTTTCAGCCGGCTATCATACACAATACATAATCTGGGTAGTTTTAAAAAATAAAACTAAATATATATTATTTAATAATTTTTTTCTTTATCTTTTAATATAAAAAATTTAATTAGGCAAAACAATATTTATTCAAAAAATCTTAGGTATTTATTTCTTTTATAAACATATTTTTGTTTGCAATTAGATTATTATTTAATAGTTACCATGATTTGAATATAATTTGAATAGTTAAAATAATAATAATAATTAAAATATATTATTTAATATTTTTTTATTTTTTATTATAAAAAATATAGATAATAAATTTTAATAGTACAAAACAATATCTATTAATAAGTAAAAAAAATATATAATTAGTCTCATATATATATATATATATATGTTGCCAGTCCAATAGGTATTTTTTTTCTTTACCTATGGGTAGGTATTTTTTTTTTAGCCGTTGGATCACCATCTAACGGTGATCTAATAGCTATAATGAAGTGCATGAAAAGACGTGCATCATTAATGCTCTTTCTCTTTTTTATTTTTTATAATAAAAAAATATACATGCTAAATTTTTATTGGTCAAATTGATACCTATGCATAGGTAAAAAAAAAAATACCTACTAAATTGGTGTCCATATATATATATATATATATATATATATATATAAATGAATCAAATGAGCCCCATCTGTTTAAAAGACCATGGCTTACATGACCTAGTACATTTAGAACAATTACAACTAACAACAACAGTGTAGGAAAAGGGTAGATGATCTCGGATATTTATATATACTGAATTATGATCGATAATGAATCAAATGAGCCCCATCTGTTCAAAAGACCATGGCTTACATGACCTAGTACATTTAGAACAATTACCACTAACAACAACAGTGTAGGAAAAGGGTAGATGATCTAGGATATTTTTTGGAATGTGGACCAAGAGTCCGTTGCTGAAATTCCACTCAAAAAACAAGGCATGAAAGATAGGTACTCTTTGCTACGACTTTCCTTTTCTAGTACGAGGGCATATTCCAACTGAGAAAAATCAGAATCATGAGATTCATGTTACTAAATCTAAATCTAAATCTAGATCAGTACAGCAAGATGTAGCTGATCCCATTTTCAGTAACTTTATGATAAAAGCTCTTACCTGGAATATCCAATCTGAATCTCATAAAAGACTTCATAGGAGCTTATAGTGTAAAATCTTGTTATCAAGCTATCATGGATAATGAAGGCAGAGCTAGGTACTGTAGTTTTTCAACCTAGTTTTAGAAGGAAATGGTAGTTATTGCTCTGAAGGCTGTGCATATCGAATAAGGTAAAACTGTTTATCTAGCAATATTTCCATGATATCATTCCTTTTTTAATTTGGCTCGGAGAGGGTTTGATTTTTTGACGGTATGTAAAAGACCTGGCGAGGAGGAGGCGGAGCCACATAAGGCCAAGAAGGGCAATTGCCTCCCTTAATTTTATTTTTCTTGTAAATAGTACATAAAGTTTTTCTAAATTTTAATATTTGCATTATTTGAGAACTAACCATCATCCTACTCATTGGGTCAGGCCTCCCAAAGGAAATTGAAGCTGAATGTTGATGTGGCTATCTCTAGCGAACTGGGGTGGGGGGTTATTAGGCTTGGTATGGCTACTCGGGATGACATCGGAATGGAACAAGGTGTGGAATTTCAAAATTTTTATTCATATTTTTCTGATTTCTTTTATTTAGTTTTCCTCCTTGTCTTATGGGCATTTTGGCTGATTTATTTTCAGCAACCAGTTTTATGTTCCCTGTTTCAGGGTTTGTATTTTATTTTTCTTTTCCTGTTTTTAGGCTTGGACTCCCTATTTTTTAGGGACTAATTTTGGAGGTTGTCTTTCTTGAAGTCTCTATAACCTCCAGAAGTCATGGTGCAAACCCACCTCTGCCTAGCAGTTCTGAAGGTGTTGTCTTACCTAATACTGGCCACAAACTCAACAGCCAAAACTATCTTCAATGGTCCCAGTTCGTGATGATGTTCATATATGAAAATGACAAAGATGATTACCTCACGGGTGTTACTATAGCACCACCAAGGGAAGATCCGAAATACAAGGTCTAGAAATTTGAAAACAGTATAGTTATTTCATAATCAATTAATTCCATGACTAACAATGTTAGAGAAGATTTCATGTACTATGCAATAGCTAAAGAAATTTGGGATGTTACTAGAATCTCTTACTCCGACAAGGAAAATACGTCGGAACTCTTTGAAATAAAGGAGCTGATTCATGATCTTCAACAAGGTGAGTATACTGTCACTTAATAGTTTAATACCTTGAATAGATATTGGAAATAACTTGATTTATTTGAAGACTCTAAGGTGAGATGCCCAAAATGTAATGCTAAATATAAAAAGATTGTTGAAAAAGATAGAATATTCAAGCTCCTATTAGGGCTAAACAAAAATCTAAATGAGGTAAGAGGAAGAATAATAGCAATCAAATTTTTGTCGTCAATTCAAGAAGGTTTTTCAGAAGTAAGAAGAGAAGCAAACAGGAAGAAAGTAATGCTTGGACCACAAAATCCATCAATGCCCAACCCAAATGAGAGTTCTGCCCTTGTGACTCGAAATATCAGCTTCTCAACTGATAACTGTGCCTAAAAAATAGGAAGACCCTGTTGTGAGCATTGCAAAAAATCAGGTCACATTAAACAAACCTGCTGGAATCTTCATAGAGAGCTACTTGATTGGAAACCACGGGAAAGTCGTGGCTATATAGCTACTGAACAAGAACAATTAGCTGCTGAAATCAGTCCATTCAACAAGGAACAGTTGGAAATTCTTCAGAAAATGTTTAACCAGACTCTCAATTACTCACAACCAGCTGTATCTCTGCTAGCTCCTGTGGTAATCAATATGAGTACTGGTTCAGTTGCACAATGAGGTAATTTTTCCACTACCTTGAGAACTCAGTCAGAGAAAAATAACTCTTGGATAATTGATCAAGAGCATCAAACTATATAATGGGTAACCCATCTCTTTTCCATACTTTTACACCTTTCTCTAAAAATTTTATAGTAAAGATTGTTGATGGTTCCTTAACCAAAATGGCTGAAATAGGCTCAGTAGTTTTATCTGAAGATCTGATTTTAAAATCAGTTCTCTTGGTTCCAAGTTTAGATTGTAACTTATTATCTGTAAGTAAACTTACAAGGAATTTGACATTTGTTACTAATATCTTCACAACGCATTGTGAATTTTATGACTTAGAATCGGAGAGGATGATTGGCAATGCTAAAGAATGTACGGCACTCTATCTTCTAGAAGATTCACAAAATCTTGATAAACAAGCTCACAATGTAAGGAGTATGTCACATCCTGTTTTTCTTTCTTTTAATAAAGAGGGTACAATTTTGCCTTAGTACTACAGATTAGGTCATCCTAATTTTTTGTACTTGAAAAAGATGTTTTCGCATTTATTTGATGATATTAATCCTGAGTTATTGCAATGTGAAATTTGTCAATTGTCCGAGCATACTAGATCCAATTACCCTATTCACACGTATAAACAATCTCAACTATTTTCTATCATTCATAGTGACATTTGGGGACATTCTAGAGTCAATAATATCTCATGAAGAAGATGGTTTGTGTCATTCATTGATGATCAAACTAGGATAACTTGGGTTTATCTGATGAAAGAAAAGTCGGAAATAAAAGCCATTTTTCAAAACTTTCATGCAATGATACACACACAGTTTCAAACAAAAATCAAAGTGTTTAGATCAGACAATGCTAGAGAGTATTTTAACACCATACTTGGGAACTTTTTTGAGAACAATAGTATAATCTAACAAAGTTCATATTTTGATACTCCTCAACAAAATGGACTTGCAGAAAGGAAAAATAGGCATTTACTTGAGGTTGCTCGATCCCTTATGTTTTCAATGAATGTGCCTAAGAACTTTTGGGGGAAAGCTATCTTAACTGCAACCTATCTAATAAACCGAATGTCTTCACGAGTCTTTAAGTTCAAAACTCCTTGCCAAATATTTCTCTCATGTTATCCTAATACTAGAATCATAAACACCCTATCTCCAATAATCTTTAGTTGTACTGTATTTGTAAATGATCACTCTCAACATCGGAAAAAATTAGATCCTAAAGCTATTAAATATATATTCCTTAGTTACTCTCCCAGTCAAAAAGGTTACAAATATTACTCAAACATCACTCGCAAATTTTACACCACAATGGATATAACTTTTTTTTGAAATAGAATCATATTTTTCAAAAACTCACATTCAGAGGGAGAAACTAGAATTTCAAGAATACGAATTTTGGAAAGAACCAGAAATCTCAACACCTTAACCACCCAAGGCCAATATTATCCCCAATGAATATAATTTGCCCATCATACCTGAGAGTAATAAACCTGACACAATTGAAACCACTCCAACAACTCTTCACATGGCCAACACCATACATAACCTACAAATTCAGAGCTACATGTGTACTCAAGAAAGAAGAAACCTCAAGTGGAGATAAAGCCTTATACATTGTTTAAACAGAACCAAGAATCCAACTCGACTCCATAAAGTCCAGGTAATACAACTCTTGAGTCTTCTCCTTTGTATAGCATTGATAATTATCTTGATATTCCCATTGCTCTGAGAAAAGGTGTAAAGTCTTGCACACAACACTCTATTACTCAGTTTATCTCATATAATGGTATTTCACCAAGATTTCGTACTTTCACTACAAATATGACTATTGTAGACACCCCTAAAGATATCTATGAGGCCCTCAAAAGACCAGAGTGGAAGGCAGCAATTGGAGAAGAAATTAATGCATTGAAGAAAAATAGAACTTGGGAAATCTCTGATCTTCCTCAAGGAAAATTGCTAGTAGGATGCAAGTGGATCTTTAATGTCAAATACAAGTTCGACGGAATTATTGATCGTTACAAGGTAAGGTTGGTAGCCAAAAGATTTAGACAAACCTATAGCTTGAACTACTAGGAGACATTTGCCCCAATAGCAAAACTAAATACTATCAGGGTCTACTCTCATTGGCAGTAAATTTTGATTGGCCTCTTTATCAACTTGATGTGAAAAATACATTTCTCAATGGTGATTTGCAAGACGAGGTTTATATGAAGATTCCCCCTGGATTCGAGATACCAAGCAATTCTAACAAAGTATGTAGGCTGAGAAAATTGCTTTATGGTCTCAAATAGTCTCTAAGGGCATGATTTGGTATGATTCGAAAGGTTTACAAAGGTCATCAAAGAACATGGTTACACTCAAGGGCAGGCCGATTATACTTTATTCTCTAGACATTCACAAGAAGGAAAAATTGCTATTCTTATAGTGTATGTGAACGAATTCATTTTAACTGGGGACTACTTGGAAGAAATGAGTAAACTGAAAAATGTACTTACAAAGAAATTTGAAGTAAAAGACCTAAGAAACCTAAAATATTTTCTAAAGATGGAGGTAGCTCGATGCAAGAAAGACATCTCAATTTCTCAGCGTAAGTATATCTTGGATTTATTTAATAAGACAGCACTGTTAGGCTACAAATCTACTACTACTCCCATGGCTAGAAACTTAGATTAAGACAATACAAGAATAACCACCTTTGCGGACGGATTCAAGCGTTGGTAAAGGTGCAAAAAATATGTCGCCAAATGTTAATAAACTTTCGCGACGTAAAATTTCGTCGACAACGAGCGTCGACAAAAGTTTGTCGGCAAAGGAATATCCCGACGCAATACTCCACTCCATCATAAAAGATACTTTTTGCTGACGCATTACAAGGGTCGGAGAAGGTATAGTGTAGGGAAAAAACTAATCAAATTTCAAAAATTGCACAATCTTTTCCCGACAAGTTACACATGGCGCGTCGCCAAAGCTTTAGATTAGCTCGACCTTTACCGATGCATTTTCTCATCAAGAAATACCCTTGGTGGTGACCTTTATCGACGCGTTTTACAAATACGTCACCAAAAAATACCATAATAAAAAAAATAAAAAATATTTAAAATTAACAAATATTAAAGTTTTAATAAAATTAAATAATAAAAGAGATTAAATACAAATTACTAAATAATAAAAACTAAATATATTAAATAGAAATAGTATTTAATACAAAATTATTTATAAAAGGTACATAAATTATACAATTAAAAGACAAATGGAAAAAAAAAAAAAAAAAAAAANATTTAGAACTTCCCAACAAGGTATTATACCCTTTGGACTTTGGGAGAAGAGAGAATGGCAACAACATTGAAAATGACAGTGAATATAAAAAAAAAAAAAAAAAAAAAGCTACTAGGATAGAGGAGGTTGCAGTGGCTGGGTCGAAGGTGACAACTGAATGTTCAAGCCGTTGTTGCCCAGCTGTGCTATCAGTGACTGAAGTAGCCACTGTTGATCATCGAGGCGACACTGAGTCTCGGCCTGATGCTCTTCGAGTTTGCGTTGATGCTCTACATCCTTCTAGGCCAACTGTTGCTTCAAGCTGGCAATCGTCTCTACATGCTTGTGCTGCAAGGTAGCAACATTGCTTATGCTAGCAGCCTTGGGATCTCCAACACTCTTCAACCGAGGGAGCGAGCCTACTCCCTTTTCCCACCTCGAACGAGTACCAAGGGACTGAGTCATGATGGCATACTCCTCAATAGTAATGGGACCCATAACAGACTCAGTTGATAATGCTGGGTCCACTAGGTCCGCGATCTCATGAGCTTGAGCCTGAGCTTGAGTCAGTGCCTCCTCCCTCAAAGCAACCATCTCAGCTTATCACCGATATAAAAGTTATGTTAATTTCTAAAAATATACATTTCTATTAATTGGGAAATAATAAACATAAGGAAATACTTACATGTTTTTGTTGAGTGTACTCATTCCTCCAGCTATTGTTTTTGAAATGTCTTTCCTCAAAGCAGTCAATTGGACTCATAAGCTCTCCAGTCTCCGGATAGTCCTAAAAAATTTACTATTTTTAAGGAATATGTAATTAACAGTGAATGTGGTAAAAAATTAAAATTTTGTAAGTTGCCTTAGCCCCTAATATATGTGGCCTATAATGAACAATGACCCTTGACTAGGAGTATATAATTGCTTTGACCAGTTCTCAGAATTTTGAGAAGAAGCTTTTTGGGCAAAAATTAAATAAAATCTTAGTTATTCAAGTAATAACAAAATAATTAATATTGATTGAGGCTTTTGGAAAAATATATAACCTCAAAATCTTGAGAAGCAAATTGATCGCATAAAATCTCCTAGTGGTCCTCAGGAATATTTTTGTATGGTTTGGCCTTAGTTGCAGCCAAAGCCTCCTTCCCACCGACCGCAATGAAATGCACCTTCATATTGTTCCTCCAGTCTCTCAAATAGTGCATCATGGACTGTTCGATGGAGTCCATAAAGATGACATTGTCCCGAGGATAGTCAAACTTCTCTGATTTATTAGTAATTAATAATTAATTAATATACATAATGCGATTTGAATTAATATTGGATGCAAAAATAAATTAAATTTAAAATACTTACATCAAGTTGCTCAAAAATGAGATCTAAGTCCTTCTTCTTGACGTCCTTCTAAGCGAGAGTGGACACTGGTATCGTGTCTCGAACAAATTTAGCAAGCAAGTTCAAGAACATCTTGCCATGCTTTAAAACTAGCTTCCCCATCTGCTCGTCATGCTGTACCTTCAACTTGGCGACTTTCGCTTATCTAAGCTCCTTCTCAATTGCAATCCCTCTCGTCTCTTCCCTGACTCTCTTTTCTTTAGGGTCGGATCCATCACTACTCGACCCAGAACTAGGAGGTGCGCTACCTGCACTAGACATCCTACAAAGAAAACATTTAGCAAATTTTAGAATTTAATTTTATGTCAACTTAAAATAAACAATGTAGAATTTTCATAAGTACAAAATTACTATAAAAGACCATTTAAACCTCATCATCAGATATGTTATTATTTTCCTCTAAACTTGTATCACTATCAACAATTTTAATCTCTTCATGATCATATTCTTCTAGTGTGCCATCCTTAAATTCATCATCATCAACTAAAAAGTCATCTTGCGTGACAACACGAGATTCATGAAGTAATTCATCAATATTGTTGACTTCAACTAGTTCAACATCGTCCTGTTGAAATCTAACATTGTCCAACTCTGAAAGCTTAACCCATAGTTGGAATGTCGAAGAGTTTGCCTCTTGCAAAATAGGGATGTCATTCGATGTTATTGTAGTATCATCATCTTCCATATTTGGAAAGTCCCATATATTTCGAGGTGTGTATTTATTTACAAGTTTCCATAATGGCTCAAGCTTCTCATCATTAGTATAATATATCAACTCAGCTTGTGATACAATTATGAAAGGTTCATTATTATACCAATAAGCATTGACAAATACACTTGTAAAACAATCATCTTGCTGAATCCATTTTTTCCTCGGATTAGTGTCAAACCATTGGCACCTAAATATCAAAACATTGCAATCTTTTATATACAATAACTCTAATATTTCTTGGAGTATACCATATAAATAATTTCCATCAGAGCCAGGTACACGAACACCATAATTTTGAGTCTTATGTCTAACGTCTCGTTTCTCAACTAAAAATTTTACACCATTGACTACATATCCAGGATAAGAGAATGCAGAGAAGTTAGATCTACAAGCCAATGCATATAATTCATCGTTGACCTCATTAAATTTTGCTGCTCGTAGTTGATTTATCTACACAAAAATTGATGACATGAGACTTTTATTACTTCATTGAAGAAGGAAATTTTGAGAATGAGATAAGATAATAGAATCATACCCAGGTCTTAATCCATGACGAAAACTCAACTTCTTGTTGTTGTTCAAGGTTTGTAACACCTTTAGCCTCCAACTCTCTCATATGCTCACTACATTTATGTAATATTATATATTAGTCAATTGAAATTGAAAAGTGAACTTTCGGTCATAACAAGAAAAAATATTAGATACTTACTCAAGATATTTCTATATTTCGATGTAATTGTTCATCACGTACCATTCAACTTTTAACCGATCAGATGGTTGAAGAATTACAATATCTTTTTTACCAAATGGGTGACCAACACACTGAAAAACCGATAATTATCGGTGCGGTTGAGAGTCTACCTTGTCATTGTTTCGATCGGATCAATTAAATCGAGTCTCAACACCCCGTAAATACATAGAGAAAAATGTGAAGGCTTCATTTACGATGTAAGCTTCATTAATAAATCCCTCTGGATGTGCCCGATTTCGAACATATTGCTTGTAAACACCCATGGCGCATTTAATAGAATACATTCATCTAAAATGTACAGGACCACTTAGTAGTGCCTCCTCTAGTAAATGGACAATTAAATGAACCATTATATCAAAAAAAGCAAGAGGAAATATTCTTTCCAACTTAGCTAATATGATGATCACAATCTGCTGAAGCTTTTCTAGACCAGCCACATTAAGTGTTCGTGAGCATAATTGTTGGAAAATATAGCATAATTCAGTAATAGTCTCATGGATTTTATTTTTTAAGTATGGTCGAATCTCAGCAGGTAGTGGACAATGAAACAATACATGACAATCATGTGATTTTAATCTGGATATCTTATCTTCTACTTCGCTCACATTTCTTACTAGGTTGGCTGCAAATCCATTAGGAAATCTGACTGACCTGATGAATTGATAAAATTTCTTTCGCTTCTCAACACTTAACGTATAAGAAGCATGTGGTTTCTTCCATCTATTCCCCACTTTATAAAGATGTAACTCTTTACAGATTTTCATATCGTAAAGATCAAACCTAGCCTTATTTGTATCCTTAGATTTAGACTCGATGCTTAATAGAGTTCCCAATACACTGTCGCACATATTCTTCTCAATATGCACAATATCTAAATTATTTCTAAAGAACAAGTTCCTCTAATACTCAAGCTCGAAAAAAAATGCACTTTTTGGACCAATTTAGCTCGATTGCAGTGCGTTTCCTTTTCATACCCCTATATTCTTTGTACTTCCCATGCAACCTGATTTGCAAATACTCTAATTATCTCAAGATGTCTTCTCAAGAGTACTTATCAGGCGCCGCCCTCATTTCATGATGACCATCAAACTGTTTACTTTTTCTTATACGATCATCCATCGAAAGAAAGTGTTTATACCCGATATATGCAACCTTACTTCGATTCCCTACAGATGGAGTTTCTTCATTACAAGTTGGACAAGACTTATACCCTTTAGTGCTCCATCCAGATATCAGGGCATATACTAGGTAGTCATTGATGGTCCATATTACTGCAGCACACATAGAAATATATTGTCATTTACTACATCTCGAGTTTGTATACCATTCACCCACAGTTCTTGTAGTTCATCAATAAGAGGCTTTATAAAGACGTCCATGTCTTTTCCAGGAGCTGTTGGACCAGGAATTAGAAGAGATAGCATTATGGACTCCGATTTCATACACTCCCAAGGTAGCAAGTTATATGGAATGAGTATAACTGGCCACATGGAATATGTATTGCTCATATTCCTGAAAAGATTAAATCTATTGGTCGCCAATCCCAACTGGACATTTCTAGGATCAGAGGCAAATGAAGGATACTTTTGATCAAACTCTTTTCAAGCAATACCATATGCAGGGTGTCTCAACACACTTTCTTCCTTTGGCCTCTCTGAATCATGTTATCTTATGTCCTTTGCAGTATGTCGAGAACTATATAACCTCTTCTATCGGGGCATTAAAGGGAAATAACGCCACATCAATCTAGGAACTTTTTTCCCCAATTTCCAATAGCTTTCACCATACACTGGACAATGATCTAACTCTGAATTTTCTGTCCAAAATAGTTCAGAGTCATACTTACAAACATGAATTGATTCATACCAAAGACCGATATCACGCAACTTTGTCTTCGCCTCGTAGTAAGACCCACGTAAATTTGTTCCTTCTAGAAAAGCTTCAATCAATAGTTTCAGTAACATATCAAACGATTTATTACTCCACTTGTTAAGTACTTTTAAATGCATTAACTTTACTAAATTAATTTAAGGCTGAGAACTTGGTACGGCCATGATACAACTCTTTCTCCATCTCCATAAATAAATCACTAAACTTGTATGATTGTTGATCGCTTTCAATTTTAGGAACATCATATGATTCTTGGTCAATTCCATGACTTGTTCCACTGACTCCAACAATATCAGGCAGGAGATCTTGCATCTCATCACCCTGCCCATCATTTTCATCCTCAATAGGATCATCGGTAGTAAGGAATATCTCTCTATGATATGACCATATAGTATATGATGGTTGTATGCCCTTCTCAATTAGATGATGTTCTACTGTTAGCGGATCTTGAAATTTCCCATTTAAGCACACCATACATGGACATCTTACTTTCCCTTTAGAGTTGACGTACTATTTTGCCCTTTCGGCAAATGCCTTAGCACCTCTTCGAAATTGAGTTGACAAATGGCTCTTAACGCTCATCCAACTCTTGTCTACATTCATCTTATCTTAAATATATTCGACATAAACATTGAATGTGAGAGCAAGTACGATACATACATGCAAGTGCTTCTATTTGCATGTGTCCTAAATACACCTTATCACTCCATTTCTAAAGGGTAAGGCCCTATCCCATTCGGGATTACTTTGTTATATGGTTCATCATTTACTCAAATATTGTTTTGTCCACGTCAAAATTTTAGCAGCATCTTGCCATAATTCCCCTAAGTGTGTTACATATATGTACACACATGGAGAACACAGGGAGATACCATCGGAACTTAACCAAAGAACAATGTTTATAAGTGAATGACAACACATAACGTGTAATACCAAACTGTCCAAACGGGACAATCCAAGAATCGATATCGAGATGCATAATCTCTCACCAACTCCTGAATGGGTCTAAAGTAATTTCTTTTATAAATAAAATAAGGCATGCATGTATTAAAGTCACTATGTGCACAAATGTACACATTATGACTACAACCTCTAACCTAATTGTATGATTATCACAATTGTATAACCTCATTTTGATGATCAAGAACATCCCAAACCAGTTCAAGTGTGATGATCCTTCTCGTGTTTATGTGCTCTAAGGGTATTTCTTATGTTCAAGGATATTCTTGGTAATTTTCGTATCGTAACGTTACTTTTAGTAATTTTATCACTAATAGGGGTATTTTAGGCATTTTATGTGTACTAGTAATAATATTCTGCTAATATTATTTCCAATTGGGGTATTTTTGGTATCTTATATGAATTAGGGGTAATTGTGTAATATTGTTACTAATATGGGTATTTTATGTATGTTTTGTGTGGTTGATATATTCTTTGTATTTTTTTTCACGTTCAAGGGGTATTTTCGATATCTCATGTGCTCTAAAGGTATTTTGGATATTTTTTGTATTCGAAGGATAGTATCCGTACTTTCTATGTTATGAGGGTATTTTATTAATGTTATGACTAATAAGGGTATTTTCGGTATTTTATGTTCTGTAAGGGTATTTCAAGTATTTCTTGTATTCTAAGTACATTCTCCATACTTTATGTGTTATAGGGGTATTTTAGTAATTCAATTAGTCATAGGAGTATTTCGAATATTTTATTCCTTTCAATATGTATTTATTTAATACTTAATAATTATTGACATAACTATTATTTTAATTATAATTATTATTCATACGTATTATTAATTACTTAATTAAATGTTCTTCATAAAAATTTAAGTGCCAAAAAAAGGAGAACTTGTACCGCTTCTAGAGGACCCTAACCACTAAGGATCCTCAAGAAGACGGTACAAGTTCCCCTTTTTTTGTGTTCAATATTTTATTACTCATTTAAGTGCACTAAAATGTTGAACACATTTTTTCCAAAGATTATTTTTAATGACGTGTGCACATGACACCAAGTACCAAGAGATGTACACACTCGACACTTGGTACCATGTGTGTGTATAGTGCACACATGGCACACTAGGTGCCGTGTGTGCATATATGTACACACATGTCACCTAGTACCAAGTGTGTGTATATATGTGCACATACGACACTTAGTACCAAGTGACATCATCACCTATACATATAAAAAAAAAAGTTCAAAAAATTTTACAAACTAAATCACATAATAATAATATATATGAACGATACAAATGTGGAACTAAAAAATTAAATACTAAAGCAAAATTTACAATCACCAAATACATAAAAAAAAAATAAAAAAAAAAAAGCTATAAATCAATAGCAAATACACAACTTTGTCCCCAAATATTTTAAAACTCTATTTACATAGCAAGTTTTAGAACTTTAAAAAGAAAAAAAAATTCAGACCACAAAATCAAACATATATGAGCACAAAAACTTAGTTTTTTAAAAACAAAGGAATAATCAAACAGAGTGATAACCAAAAACCCACAGCCTCAAAATCAAACCCATAATCACAAATAAACACTCCAAAATTGTACAAATCCTATAATCATAATGAGCAGAAACAAAAGACAGTTTATTAACTGAAAATCTATCAATAAAATCCAAAAATTAAACAAAAGAGGAATCCTCGGCCTAAGAAATATATAATCAGAACAATACCCAAAAATCTCTTTAATAATCAAAGCCAATATGTATAAGTCACCATGTAATTAACTACCATCATCGGAATCAACCTAAGACTACCATCATCGGAATCAATGCCAGAGGACATCGTTTTTGGGTCTCCGCCATTGTCAAGGTATGTAATTAACTTATAACTTATATCTTTAATTTTTGTTTGTATATATATACGTATATCGCCATCTCATTGCGACTTACTCATTAAGTCAAAAAACTCAGAAAAATTAAGACAGATAGAAAAATCCAAATTCATCAGTAAGCATAAAAAAAAAAATCACATACCAATGAACACAAAAAAAATCACATGCCAGTGAGCACAAAAAAAAAGAAAGAAAGAGTTTCAAATTATATACCTCTTCATGAGTGAGTGAAGCCGAGAAAAGACGAGAGAGAGGAAGAGCCTCTGCTTGCATCGAACAAAGAAAGAGGCAGAGAGCACAATCCGTGAGAAACACAAATTAAACCTAAAAAAATAAAATTAAAAATATTTTCAATCAAACTAAAAATTAAACATATTCAACAAAAAATGAAAAAGATAGTTACCTAAGAGAGAGAGGGGCGAAGAATCGAAGAGAGAGAGAAGGGCAGAGAATCGAAGCAAAGAAGGACAGATACTCTGTAAGAGAGAGAGAGGGGGCCGGAGACATTGTGAGAATCGATGAGAGAGAGAGGGGGTAGAGGGGCCGTGAAATTAAGAGAGAGAGAGAGAGAGAGAGGGCCACAAATCAGGTAAGAGAATGAGGGATGAATGAAGAAGAAAGAAGAATAAGTAAGAGGGGTTTAACCCTAAAAACGTACGCAAACGCTTTTAATGCGTCCGCATAGAATCTAACTATTTTCAAACTCTCTAAACGATATCATTTTACATAATTATAATTTTTTTAAAATAAATAATAAAATTGCCGATGTGTAATTCTATCGGCAAAAGCTTTCTTAATTTTTTCTAGCCAAAACAATTTGGGTACCAATTAATTACTGTGGAAACTTTTCGGGAAATTTTTTTCCTGGCTTTTTCCGGACGCAAGACTCATCGAGAAAAAGTATTTATTTCAAATTTTGTTAGTCTTTTTTTTCTGGACGTGGAATTCTGTAACGCATCTCTAATACTCTTTTTGCAGACGGCTTGTATTTAAATCGTCCAGAAAAGAAGCTTTTTGTAGTGAGAAATGACTGTGCCCCTGTTGATAAGGGCAGATACCAGCATCTGGTCGGTAAACTCATCTATCTAACCCATACACGGCCTGATATCGGATTCCCAATTAGTGTTATTAGTCAATTTATGAATAACCCTAATGAGAAATACATTGAAACAGTTTATAGAATTCTCAGGTACTTAAAGATGACCCCAGGGAAGGGCTTGCTTTTAAAAAAAAGAAACTGTAGAGAAATTGAAATATATTCTGATGTTAATTGGGCAGGGTCTGTTCTTGACAGGAGATCCACTACAGGATATTGCACTTATGTTTGGGAAAATTGGTAACTTGGAGAAGTAAAAAGCAATCTGTGGTTGTTATAAGCAGTGTAGAAGCTGAATATCGTACTCTAGCCTTGAGCATATGTGAAGGAATATGGCTGAAAAGGTTGCTAAAGGAACTTGGAATTACGGTTACAAATTCTATGAAGGTATTATGCGACAATTTAGTAATAATCAACATTGAAAAAAATCTTATGCATCATAATCGTACTAAGTATGTTGAACTTGATCGACATTTCATTAAGAAAAAGGTCAAAGAAGGGATACTTGAACTTGTTTATACCTCCACCAACTCTCGAGTTGTTGATGTTCCAACAAAGTCGCTGCCAAGAGATAAGTTCGAAGTCTTAATCTCTAAGCTAGGAATGATTGACATCTATTCCTAGCTTGAGGGGAAGTGTGGAATTTCAAAATTGTTTATTCTTATTTTTCTGATTTCCTTCATTTATTTTTTTTTCTTGTCTTATGGGTATTTTAGCTGATTTGTTTTCAGTAACTAGTTTTATGTTTCTTGTTTCAGGATTTGTGTTTTATTTTTATTTTTTTATTTTTAGGATTGGAATCCCTGTTTTTTAGGAATTTGGAGGTTATTTTTCCTTAAAGTCTCCATAAAATCTTATTGTATTTTATGTTGTGTATGTAAGAAAAATAAGAAGATTTTCTCTCTAATTTCTTCACAGGGTATGAAAGCATTGAGGCTTGATGGTCAATTTACTACTTTGACTGCTGAACTGATGGCAATCCATGAAGGACTGCTTTTTGCTACTGAGTGCATACGTCCGATATTTGATGTGGAATAATCATTCTATTAATGTAATAGTGGCGATGGTAAACTCAATTACCGTTTATCATCAAATAACTTAATAACCAGTAAAATTTTCTCTTTGTTGAGAGTAGGATAGAGTGATTCTTGCAACTTTATTCCTTGTTTTGGGAATGAAGTTACCCATACGCTTGCCAAGTATTGTTCTAATATTTTTTCAAATTTTTGTTGGGACGAGGAAATTCTGAGTTGGTTTGTTTTTCTTGTAGCAAATGACTATTATTAATAAAAGATTTTCTTCTGTGATTTCAAAAAATTAAAATAAAATAAAATAAGAATAAATAGGCCCATTTGCTTTTGACCGTGACTCCTGAGCAATATGAGCATTTGAATCTAATCATCTTGTTTATCAAATGGATATCACATATACACAAGATGGTATCTACCAAAGAAAGAATGTGCTTAAGAGGTAGTCAAAATTCAAAAATTAAGATAAGAGGGCAATTTTAAAAATGTCATCATTCTCTCCCCAAAATCCTTAAATTAGAAAGATAATGCAGTATGGTACCAATTGTGCGGCCAAAACTAGGCTGCAACTCTGCAATTAATGAATGCACTATATATAATTAGATAGACTTCCAAGTTCCAACCTAAAAGAAATTTGAAAGTCGATTCCTTTGCAGTTATAAACGTGATAAACTGGTTTAACTGACCGATTCCAAACTACACCGTGGCAGTACGGAAAAATTGTACCCATATTCCGCGGATTGATTTAGTAAATGAGGTTTATATATAATAATTATGCTCACGCATATCATTACCAGTACTAACGATGTTTTGTAAAACCCTAAATTTTGTACGGGTAATTAAGTAATTTTGTTTCAAGAATAATTTGGTAATTTTATATTTTTAGATTAATTAAACATAAATCGGAAATAAATTTGGTATTGAATCTAGACAAGATAAATTCTATGTATTTTTGGAATAAAAGTGAAAAAGAAATTTCAAATTGGGGGTAAAAGTGTAATTAAAGAGGGACTAAAATGAAAGAATCTTTAAAATTGTGGCCAAAATAGAATTTTAGAAACTTATTTTTCGGTCGAATCAGATTGCGCCACGTGTCCCACTGTTACAGTTTTTGCAAAAATTGCATAAAAACCCCGCATTTTTCCTTTCTTCTCCACGGAACCCCCGAAATATCCTCCCTCAGTCACTGTTCACCCGAGCCTCCACCGTCCGCTGCCATGCCAGACGCGCCTGCCTGCCGTGACCAGAAGATGCCGACGAACCAGCGCCGAGTGCTGCCGCCGTGAACCGCTGCCTATCGCTGGAGAAATCGTAGCCGGAAGTTCGCGCCACCAGATCGGTTTTTCGCCCGCCGTGCCGCCATCCGACGTCCGATCACCGTGCCACCACCACCGTTGGATTCATCTCGACTCCAACTTTGATTTCCAACCACTCTCGGCCTCCAACTCGGCTCCGGTGAGAAGTTGTCTACTGTAGCAATATTTTAATATTTAAATTTTGTGGTATTTTCGTAATTATTTCAGAATTGAATTATTTTTCTCGAAAAAATTTTACCACGTGATAGAGGAGTTTGAAACATGAAATCTCATCATTTTTAAGTGTTAAAACGATAACTGGAAGGTAGATAATTATCGGGATGAAAATATGGTATTTTTATAATTTTTGGAATTTTGAGCCCATTTAGTGTTCGGGACCTCGAAACTGAGTTCTGATTTCAAATTTTGACTTAATGAGGTCGGGACATGAAGTTTGATGCGTGCCACGGGCTGGTCCCGTTCCGGGACCCGTTTTCGACGAACTTTATATCTAAACCAACGTTTTTGGGTGTTCTGAATTCAGTAGTGACCTCTGTTTCTCAATCCGAGATTCTGTTTGAAAAGTCAACTTTTCAAGTGAACGTGACGAGACTCGAAAACAACTGTCCAAACAACCCAGTAATCAATTGAGGATATTTCTAGCGTCGTTAGCTCAGCATAATCACTATTTCGAAGTAGGGGATTCAATTTCCGTGTTTTCTATTATTTTCATTGAAATTAGAATTTATTCTGAAAAATGAAATTTCGTAATTTTATTAAATTGAATTATTTGAATAGTTATTTTAATGAACTATGAATTTGTGAAACATTGTGGACTGCTCTAGATATTTTTAAATATGATTTTATACAAGTTTTTATTCCTAGAATTTGATAAAACCATAGAAACTATACTTTTGGATTTTAAAGTACAAAATAGATTTTAATTGAAAATCAGAGCATGTCTAGAATGTTAAACTACTGCAAGGTTATTTGAGACTCTATATATATTGCACATTTCATATGATCATGCATGAGAGTCGTCTTAGACATCACGGTGTTGTAGTAGGCGGACTAGTACACCCGCCTTTGGTGAGAGCCCGTAAACTCACGCGGGGTTTGATTTCTGACTATCTCTATTCGGTAGACGTAGGCATTCGGTGCCCTTCCGGTTCGGTAGGAGTTGACACATGGGTGTCCCTCCGGTCTCAGAGATAGATGTCAGGCAGAGAGCACTCAATACATATAGTATAAGTTGCTCTAATTGTGATAAGCGGATGAGAACTCATATATTGCGTTTGATTTATGTGATGTGCACTATGCTTGTTTTATTATGATTTTCTATTTATTTTAACCTGGATATATATATATATCTGATTTTGGTTTTAGCATGGTTTTCTATAAATGATTTAAATCCTTAATATTTATAGAAATGCTTTTTGTTACTACTAACCATGCAAATGTTTTGAGATGTATAAAAAATTTTCCCTAAAGGTAAATTGGGTAACCTACTAGACAATTTATGCTCACCCTCCCTACTTTCTCTACAGGTGGTGTCCAGTGTGACATTGATGGTCAGCAAGCGGATTAAGAAGTTATCTTTTATTTGTAATTTGAAACTTGGAAATGCTAGGAGTGTGAATACAAGACTCGTGTTTAAGTCTTGTTCAATAGTGGATATTACTAGCATTCATGTTAAGTGTGTTATTTTGAAAATATCTGTAACAATATATTCCATTCTAGTGTGATATTAAGGTGTGAATAATGATGCTCAGTAATATAACTGAGAATTTAATCTTTCTTTAAAATTTTTCAGTCTGTGTTTATTGGTGACTATAAACTGTGGAATAGGTCCACTGGTTTAAAAAAAAAATTGTAAAATTCCCATTCTGCTGCTACCCTGGGATTTGGGTCGTGACAGATATTGTGGTATCAGAGCTTTGAGTTTTAATACCTCGGACATAGCACCATTAAACTAGATTGAAATTGTTTTTATGACGATATGCATCATTACCTCACTAATAGTTTGGTATATCATTTCAGGCTTTCAAAATGCACTCCTAGGAGAGCTCCGAGGCGCCAACCTGGTGCCGAGCCCTCTCTAATTCCACAAGACTTCAACCAATTTTTTGAAGCTATGCGTCATGCTTTCCGTGAGATGTAAGGTCCTAACCTTCAGCCTCAACCACAGCAAGAGTGTCAACCTAATCAGGCAGATCATCTTCAGAAGTTTATGCGCCTTCAGCCTAGACAGTATGATGGAACCCCCGACTCACTTGTTGCCAACGCATGGTTGCGTGAGATGACACGACATTTTCGAACCTTGGGTACTCCTAGAGAGCTCTGGGCTGTGTTTACTATCTCTCGCTTGACGGGAAATGCTATCTATCGGTGGGAGATAATTGAGGTTATGCAAAACGTAAAAGGTGTAACTTAGGAAGAATTTGAGAGACTCTTCAAAGCATATTATGCAAATGATGATCAAGAAGCTGAAGTGGTTGGTCGTTTTGAGAGACTTACTCAGGGGAACAGAATAGTAAACCAATACTGATGGAGTTCACAGAATTGGCAAGCCTTAACCTTAGCCCAGCGGTAAGTGACACTTTCCGAATTACGAAGTTCAAGAATGGACTGAATCGAAACATCCACAACTGTATTGCTATTCACTCGTTTGCCACTCTTTCTGAAGTAGTGCTAGCTACCCAACGAGCTAAAGCTGCAGAAAATGAGCAGGGTGCAAGGAAGAATAAAAGTAATGAGAGAAAAAAGAACAAGAGGAACCAAGGACAGTGGTCTGCTCAAAGTTCACCTAACAGTGGAAACTATACTAGCAGTAATTCAGCATGTAGCAAAAGGTTCAGCCCTATACATATTACCACTGTGGTCAGCAGGGCCATAAGAGGAATGAGTGCCCAAAACATCTGCAAAAATCCCCTCTTTCTCAGGGAGGACCACATGGAAGCTATTCTGGTTCAGCACCTCCTCAGAACACTCAAGCTAGGTCACAGCAATCTCAAGGTGTTTCCCAGGCTTTTTCATCTCCACCACCGTACCAGTACCAGTACCGCTCCCAGGGTTATACTCAGAATTTCCAGACTCTTCAGGCTTCAGGGAGTCAAGGAAGGCGTGGATATGGCAGTAGTGGTTCGGGATCTAGCAGCAGTCGTCCTAGACAAAGAAAAGTCAATAAGGGATAAGGAAAAGTCACTGGCCAAGCTTATGGAATTTCTGGAATTAATTGTGCCAATAAACACACCGGCCGAGGTGTTATTGACGGTATGGTTCTTATTTCATATTCTTGGGTATGTGTTTTGTTCGACACTGGTGCATCTCATATACCCTGGTGCATCTCATTCATTCATATCCTTGTTGTTTGTTCAACTTCTGGGGTTAGAATTATCTGAGTTGGATTATGCCTTGACTTTGGGAACACCTTTGGATGGTATAACTGATGTGTCTAGTGTGTGTAAATCTTGTTGTATAGTGATTGATGGTAAAGAATTACTTGCTGATTTAATTGTATTACCAATGAAACAATACGATGTAATACTCGGTATGGATTGGTTATCAAAGTATCGAGCTATTATCGATTTTATGATAAGTGAGCAACTCTTTTTTCTGGATGATGGACGACCCATAATATATCAAGCCCGAATGAATTCTTTGAAACCAAGTCCTGTTCTAAAAGCCAATTTAGGTGGTAGGAAGAAACTTGAGTGTTATGGGAACTTGTTTGCCATCGATGGCGAAGAGAGAACTATTGATCAAGACCTATGGATTCCGATGGTGAGTGAATAATCAGAGGTATTTCCTGAGGATTTACCAAGATTACCACCAGATAGGGAGATCGAGTTCTGTATTGACCATGCTCCTAGAGCTCAACCAGTTTCTATTCCAGCCTACCGCATGGCTCCTGCAGTGATGAATGAATTGAGGGAACAATTGAATAATTTGTTATCCAAGGGTTTCATTCGAAGTAGCACTTCTCCTTGGGGTACTCTTGTTTTGTTTGCCAAGAAAGCTGACGGTACTTTAAGGCTATGTGTGGACTACAGGAAGTTTAACTAGCTGACGATAAAGAATAAATATCTTTTGCCAAGGATTGACGAGCTATTTGATCAACTTGGTTGATTAAGATTTTTCTCTAAAATTGACTTGAGATTAGGTTATCACCAGTTGAAGATAAGAGAGGAAGATATACCGAAAACAGCATTCAGAACTCTTTATGGTCACTTTGAGTTTTTGGTAATGCCTTTTGGTTTGACAAATGCGCCTGCAGCTTTTATGGACCTCATGAATCGGATTTTCATGCCATACTTGGACCGTTTTATAGTTTTTTTTATTGATGACATCCTGGTGTATTCCAAGACTCGAGAAGATCATGCTGAATATCTAAGGATAGTGCTTGAAGTTTTGAGAAGTCAACAATTATATACCAAAAGATCAAAATATGACTTCTGGATGTCAGAAGTTAAATTCTTGGGGTATGTAATTTCTCAAGAAGGTATCTCAGTCAATCCTACTAAGGTAGAAGTTGTTCTAAAGTGGGAAAGACCTAAGAATATGACAGAAATACGAAGTTTCCTCAGTTTAGCAGGTTATTACCGTCGTTTTGTTCAGATTTTCTCAAGGGTTGCATTACTATTGACAAGGATGTCAAGTTTATTTAGGATAGTGATTGTGAAGAAGCTTTCAGGAAATTGAAGCATAGTTTGATAACTGCACCTGTTCTTACAGTTCCTGAGAGTAATGAACCTTATGTGGCGTATACTGATACTTCTAAGATGGGATTAGGATGTGTTCTGATGCAAAATGGTCGAGTTGTAGCGTATACTTCTCATCAGCTGAAACCACATGAGATGAACTATCCTACCCATGACCTAGAGCTTGCAGTAATAATTTTCACACTCAAAATATGGAGGTGTTATTTGTATGGTGTGAAATTTGAAATATTCTCTAATTATAAGAGTTTGAAATATCTCTTCACTCAACGAAATCTGAATCTGAGGTAGCGAAGATGGATTGAGTATATGGAAGATTATGACTTCGAACTACAATACCATCCCAGCAAGGCCAATGTTGTAGCTGATGTCTTGAGTAGAAAACCGCTTAACTCCTTAACGGCACTTATTTTTCAAGATTGAAAGAACTCATTGTTAATTGGTGATTATAACTTGCAGTACTTCAAGTCTGGAAATACTGCTTATCTCAGTAATATTGTTGCCACACCTGCACTTCTCCAAACTGTGCAGCAAAGTCAATGGAAAGACTAAGAGTTGAGGACAATCTGGAATCAACTCGAAAGTGGTGAATAATTAGAAGGTTGGAGTATAAATAGAGAAGGATTTGTGCTTTTCAAAGGCAAGCTGGTAGTAGCTAATGATCCTCTTCTTAGAGAGACTATTCTCACTAAAACTCATAAATCTAAATTTGCAGTACATCCTGGTAGCACCATGATGTATCATGACCTAAAGAGACAGTATTGGTGGAAATGCATGAAACGTAATGTAGCTACTTTTGTGGTTAAGTGCATGATATGTCAGCAAGTGAAAGCTGAACACCAGAGACCAGCTGGACTACTATAGCCTTTACCCGTACTAGAATGGAAGTGGGATAAAATCACCATGGACTTTATAATGGGTTTGCCTACAACCCGAAGAAAGAACGACGTAGTTTGGGTAATTGTTGACCGTATGATGAAAACTGCTCATTTCATACCAATCAGATCTGATTTTTCACTCAACAAGCTTAGTCGTCTCTACATTGACAATATTGTTTGATTGCATAAAGTGCCATCAAGTATAGTTTCGGACAGAGACTCAAGATTTACTTCTAAGTTCTGGAGAGCTTTGCAGAGAGCTTTGGGAACGGAACTAAATCTCAGTACTACTCACCATCCTCAGACAGATGGCCAATCTGATAAGACTATTCAGATTCTAGAAGACATGCTTCACTCTTGTGTACTGGATTTTGGTGGGAGCTGGGACGATCACCTGTCATTGGTGGAGTTTTTTTATAACAACAACTACCAAACCAGTCTTAGCATGGCTCCATATGAGGTATTATATGGAAGACCATGTAGATCACCCTTGTGTTAGGCTGATGCTGAGGAACGTGTCATTCTAGGGCAAGAACTGATACAAGAGATTACTGAGAAAATTAACAAGATTCGACAAAGGCTTAAAATCATGCAGAGTCGATAGAAAAGCTATGCGGACCCAAAGAAACGTGAAGTAGAGTTTGAAGTTGGTGAGCAGGTATTCGTGAAAGTAACGCCAAGGCGTGAGATCACTAGATTTGGATTTAAAGGCAAATTGGCTCCAAGATATATTGGACCATTTGAGATTACTTCTAGAATTGGACCCGTAGCATATCGCTTGGAGTTGCGACCACATTTGGGCCGAGTACACAATGTTTTTCATGTCTCGATACTCAAGAAGTATGTGCCTGATCCATCTCATGTTATCCAATATGTGGAAGTGCTATTACAAGAGGATGTGACATATGAGGAACAACCAGTTCGAATATTGGGGAGAGAGCTCAAAGTGCTTCGAAATAGGGAGATACCACTTGTCAAGATTCTTTAATAGCACCATAAGGAAGACGAAGCCACTTGGGAGCTAGAAGCAGAAATGTATGAAAAGTATCCTCATCTGTTTAATTTTCAACTTGAAGTTGTACTCTGATCTTTGTATCCGAATTTCGGGACGAAATTCTTTTAAGGGGGAGAGGATATAAAATCCTAAATTTTGTAAGAGTAATTAAGTAATTTTGTTTCAAGGGTAATTTGGTAATTTTATATTTTTGGATTAATTAAATACAAATCAGAAATAAATTTGGTGTTGAATCTAGACAAGATAAAGTTTAGGTACTTTTGGGGCAAAAATGAAAAAGAAATTTCAAATTGGGGGCAAAAGTGTAATTAAAGAGGGACTAAAATGAAAGAATCTTTTAAAATTGTTGCCAAAGTGGAACTTCAGAAACTTATTTTTCGGTCGAATCAGATTGCGCCACATGTCCCACTGCTACAATTTTTGAAAAATTGCATAAAAATCCCCCATTTTTCCTTTCTTCTCCACGGAACCCCTGAAATACCCTCCCTCAGTCACTGTTCACCCGAGCCTCCACCGTCTGCCACCGTGCCAGACCCGCCTACCCGCCGTGACCAGAAGACGCCGATGAACTAGCGTCGGGTGCTGCTGCCGTGAACCGCCGCCTATCACCGGAGAAATCGCAGCTAGAAATTCGCGCCACTGGATTGGTTTTTCGCCCGCTGTGCCGCCGTCCGACGTCCGATCACCGCGCCACCACCACCGTTAGATTCGTCTCGACTCCAGCTTTGATTTTCGACCACTCTCGGCCTCCAACTCGGCTCCGGTGAGAAGTTGTCTACTGTAGCAATATTTTATTATTTAAATTTTGTGGTATTTTCATAATTATTTCGGAATTGAATTATTTTTCCTGAGAAAATTTTACCACGTGATAGAGGAGTTTAAAACATGAAATCTCATGATTTTTAAGTGTTAAAATGATAACCATAAAGTAGTTAATTATCGGGATGAAAATGTGGTGTTTTTCTAAATATTTTCAAAATGTGGTATTTTTATATTTTTTGGATTTTTGAGCCCATTTAGTGTTCGGGACCTCGAAACTGAGTTCTGATTTCGAATTTGGACTCAGTGAGGTCGGGACATGAAGTTTGATATAAAATATCACTATTTTCCAAAATGGCACGAAAATCGAGAAAATAGCTCGTGAATTGCACCGTTTTGCATGCCACGGGCCGGTTCCGTACCAGGACCCATTTTCGACGAACTTTATATCTAAACCAACGTTTTTAGGTGTTCTGAATTCAGTGGTGACCTCTGTTTCTTAATCCGAGACTCCGTTTGAAAAGTCAATTTTTCAAGTGAACGTGACGAGACTCGAAAACAACTGTCCAAACAACCCGGTGATCAATTAAGGATATTTCTAGCATCGTTAGCTCAGCATAATCACTATTTCGAGGTAGGGGATTCAATTTCTGTGTTTTCTATTATTTTCATTAAAATTAGAATTTATTCTGAAAAATGAAATTTCATGATTTTATTAAATTGAATTATTTGAATAGTTATTTTAATGAACTATGAATTTGTGAAACATTGTGGACTACTCTAGATATTTTTAAATATGATTTTATACAAGTTCTTATACCTGGAATTTGGTAAAACCATAGAAACTATACTTTTGGATTTTAAAGTACAAAATGAATTTTAATTAAAAATCAGAGCATGTCTAGAATGTTAAACTACTGCATGGTTATTTGAGACTCTATATATATTGCACATTTTATATAATCATGCAAGAGAGTCGTCTTAGACATCACGGTGTTGTAGTAGGCGGACTAGTACACCCGCCTTCGGTGAGAGCCCGCAAACCCGCGCCGGGTTTGATTTCTGACTATCTCTATTCGGTAGGCGTAGGCATTCGGTGCCCTTCTGGTTCGGTAGGAGTTAACACATGGGTGTCCCTCCGGTCTCAGAGATAGATGAGAGTACTTAATATATGTAGTATAAGTTGCTCTAGTTGTGATGAGAGGATGAGAACTCATGTGTTGCGTTTGATTTATGCGATGTGCACTATGCTTGTTTTATTATAGTTTTCTATTTATTGTAACCTGGATATATATCTGGTTTTGGTTTTAGCATGGTTTTCTATAAATAATTTAAATCCTTAATATTTATAGAAATCCTTTCTGTTACTACTAACTATGCAGATGCTTTGAGATGTATAAAGATTTTCCCTAAAGGTAAATTGGATAACCTACTTGGCAATTTATGCTCACCCTCCCTACTTTTTCCATAGGTGGTGTCCAGTGTGATATTGATGGTCAGCAAGCGGATTAAGAAGTTATCTTTTATTTGTAATTTGAAACTTAGTAATGCTAGGAGTGTGAATACAAGGCTAATGTTTATGTCTTGTTCAATAGTGGATATTGCTAGCATTTATGTTAAGTATATTATTTTAAAAATGTTTGTAACAATATATGTCATTCTAGTGTGATATTGTGGTATGAATGATGATGTTCAGTGATATAACTGAGTATTTAATCTTTCTTAAAAAATTTTAATCTATGTTTATCGATGACTATGAATTGTGGAATAAATCCACTGGTTTAAAAAAAATTGTGAAATTCTCATTCTGCCACTATTCCGGAATTTGGGTCGTGATATGTTTACTTGATAAAGAACATGAAAATTTACAAGCACTTTACTCGCTTTTTGATCCTTTTACCCCTTTCCGCCCTTTGATTTTATATTAAAGCAAAATATTTGATATTGTGTTGGAGTCTTCAAGAAGGTAACTAGCTCTTCTCTTGTTTCGAAGGGAACTAGCTTTTCGTTTTCAATGTAAGGGAATTTGCAAGTTTTGAGTGTCCTCATATAAGTATTACTCTTTCCTATTTTCTATACTCATGATTAACTACAACCTAATAATGAGCCATTTAATTTTATTTTTTTTTGGGTCCTGTAAGTCAGTTTTCTCAAGATCAGATATATATTTGGCATTTTCCGAATTCATTAACTAATTCTTATGACCCGAAATCATTTGCATATTATAAACATCCGATTTAATAGTACAAATAGAATCACATAACATCATTATTACTTCATTAAAAATGCAATTAAAAAATTGCAAGCTCAATTCGCAATACATTATTTCTAGAAAGCAGCATAATCAGACGAACATATACACTATATATGCATATATGACGACTTAAACAGAACAAAGTATTAACATAAGAGTACTACTATATATAGAGCCATTAACACATTCTAACAAATTAGTAATGATCATGATCATCCGAGGTAGTCATGCATATGCATGATGATCAAGATCAAGATCAAGACATGGATTTCCTCCATTTGGGTGGAGTCCTACCTCTCACCATCAACTTGGTTTTCATGTTCGTCATCGGCGTTGTTCGCTGATCAAACCTAACTTGATCATGATCATCATCATGATCACCATGATGACCACCACCCTGGTCTTGATGATGATCAATCTTCTCCACAACACTCACACTAGTACTAGTCTTAAACGAAGGCACGAACCCAAACTTTCTCCACTTGAAGAACCCTGACGATGATGACGAATTAGAAGACCTCTTCTTATGATCCAACAGTCTCTCCATCTGAACTTGCATCGAGTTGCATTGGCTCTGAAGCATAAGCACGTCGTCTTTAAGCCTCCTTATCTCCATCTGCTGGACCGACATTTCCCTCTTCGAGAGGCACCGGTTCGTCGGGTCGAGTCCTGGGTTCGGGCTCCGGGTCCCGCTGAACGACCCGCTCCAATCGCTGATATTGTTCCTAGAAGTGTTGGTCCTTGACTGCTCCGAGAAAAGTACTTGGATTACGGCCCGAACCGGTAGACGTTCGTTTTGCGCCGCGTGGAGCGACGCCTCCGGAGACAGTTTCCGGCTGTCGATCAGCCTGCAAAGGCTCTTCCGCTCGTGCTTGGACGCACTCGGATGTGCCTGCGTAGTTTATAAAACATATATACAAGTATGTATGTATGTATGTATGAGTTTTTCTTTATATATACTAAGGTATGAAGAAACTTTTTTTTTTATAATTTAAATTGATTATGCACAATATGTTTTGAGATGCAATTTCATGCCTCATCTCTAGCAATCAATTACATATTGATCACCTTTATTTTTAAAATAAAATATTACATATTCACATTTATAGCTAAATAATAACATCTGTAACTCTCGAATTATGACTCTAACAAATGGTTCAATAATAATATTCACATTGGAGAAGCAAATTTTCTGGCCATTCTCTGTTCATTCATTTAAATTAAACTTTCATATATATCACCTAACTACAGTATTAACGATATTTAAGGACAAATATAAATTAATAAATGTTTGTTATGGTGTTTTTTCTTTTCTTTTATTTCTTAAGAAAGAAGTGTACAAAATTTATATTCGGTATATAACTGAGCATTTATAATGCACGTATTAGTATTTAACCTAAATTAATTTTGCTTCCGTCAGTGAGTGAAATATATTTGTTAATTTACATGGATGATTTACATTAACAACTTTTATGGTTGAAAAGTTCTAGATATCATTATTGATAATGAAGTCACTATATATGTGTAGTAACTGTCACATATATGTATATAGCAGTTTATATATGGTTGCCAATGCAATAGGTATTTTTTTTTTAGCCGTTGGATCACCATCTAATAGTGATCCAATGTGTAGTAACTGTCACATATATGTATATAACAGTTTATATATGGTTGCCAATCCAATAGGTATTTTTTTTTTAGCCGTCAGATCACCATCTAATAGTGATCCAATGATTATAATGAAGTACATGAAAAGACGTGCATCATTAATATTCTTTCTCTTTCTTATTTTTTACAATAAAAAAATATGCATGCTCAATTTTTATTAGCCAAAATGATATTATATTTTTTTTTTAGCCGTTGGATCACCATCTAATGGTGATCCAATGGTTATAATAAAGTACATGAAAAGACGTGCATTATTAATGTTCTTTCTCTCTCTTATTTTTTACAATAAAAAAATATGCATGCTCAATTTTTATTGGCCAAAATGATACATATGTATAAGTAAGTCCTTTATTTATTTATATATATATATATATATATGAGATACAAACAAACCGACTAATTTATGTCATGTGAAAGATTTGTTATAATACCAAACATATGCATCACCAGTAACGTTCACGTATGACAACCTCTTTCTTATAGTAAAGTCGATCTCAAATATAATTGACCCTTAGCGAATCTTGGGCAGGTTGTGTAAGAATTGAAGAAACTGCCACCAATTTAATTAGTCCTTACACTCAATATATATATATATATATATATGTATATATGCACCAATTACGTACAACAGTTACACTCCCTTTTTACCTGCTGCAGGGGGTGGTGGATAACGGAAAAGCCAATACAGGGAACACACAGAAAATTACAAGACTGTATCTGTAGTAGTGAATATTTCTAAAGGGCATATACGTCAAGTCACTTTCTACTCCAGGTACCACCCTATAGCCCACTTAACTCTTCAGATGATGAATCACTGGCTAGAGTATCATTACAGTAATGTGTCATGATCCAAATTCAGATATGATTTTTTAGAGAAAAATTGAACCAAAATTACGCAAACCACAAAAATAATTAACTTATAACAAACCTATAATAATCATGAAATCTCATTACTCACATATAGTAAATCCATGTGACTATTATACTTACTTTGAGATAAGTATCAATGGCACGGTACAACCCATCATCCATGGCACGTGCATGGCTCGGAAGAGCCCCGGCGAGGGCCACAAACTCCGTCATACTCAGATTAGAATCCACGGCGGCTTCCGCCAAGTACGAGTCGACGAGCTTGGCCAACTTGACCACCGCCGCAGCCCCGGTGCTAACTTTTGTGGCTTCGTCCAAACTCACGAACCTCTTGACCAACCTGAGAACAAGGTCAACGTCGAGCAAAGTCCCGCAGGTGTGACTGAACGACGGTATCATGAGCTCCTTCAGCGACGCCTGGTCGAGCTGCCACGAGATTCTCCTCTCCAGCTCGGCTCGGTACGTGGGCTCAACGCCGACCATGTTGGCCGTCCGGAGGAGGCGGAGGAGGAAGTTGCATGGGATGGAATCCTTCTCCGGCGGTAGAATGCCGACTAGGGTTTCGACGAAGAACCTTTTCTTCATCCACGAGACGGTGACGCTTTCGGAGGAGTTGCTCGTGGTGGTTAAGAAGCCTGCCTTGTCCGTAGGAGATTCGCCGGCGCCGGAGATGAGGTCCGGCAGCCATTTACAGGCGTAATGGGTTATTATGGAACCGATGAGGTCCGGACGTACGCCCTTGGCCTTGATGCCGGATAGGGTTTTGACGAAGTAGTCCATGTCGAGGATACATGCGTCGTCGAACCAGCACTCCGCCGCGAAAGGCGATGGTTTTCCCGGTAAAATGACGGAATCTTCATGCAAGCTGCCTAAGTTTTTATTCATTTTTGGTGTGAAAGAATTAGTGGCCTGGCGGGTATAATGGCAGTTGAGGGTTGCACTTATATATATATATATATATATATATTTTGCCAATCCAATAATTTTTTTTTTTACGTGGTTCGTTTCTTCGTGATCTAATTAGAACGAGGTGGATAGACATGTATTATTAATAATTTTTTTTTATATTTTTTATAATAAAAAAATATACATATTAAATTTTTATTAACTAAATTAATATTTATAAATAAGTAAAAAAAAATATCTATAAATTGACTATATATATATATACATATATACAAAAAAAAGTACTAGATAATATAGCAGTAATACTAATTAGTGGTTTTCAACTAATAAAGTAATAATTAGAATTTGTTACGTAAAATTGAGTGTTCCCTCTTATGAAATTACGTGGCGTACGCATTATAATACAAAGTAAATTACTAGTAGAAGCGCGAGTACTAGAAAAGAGGTTTATAATTACGGAACTTTTCTTTAAGTGGTCTTGTCCAAGTTTCACCAGATAATTAACTGCCCCTTTTTCGCTCATCAAATTTAATTGTCGTTTTATATGGTACGGTACGGGTTGCTAGGACTAACAATGGGAAGGATTTTCTTTTCCTTTTTTCTGGACACTTGGAGCTTTAACACGAGGAGGGGAAGAAGATAGATGAGAGAGAGAGAGCAAGAGGGAGTGAGGACAACTCTTATTAATGCAAATATTCCTTCATATGACACACAATGCAAGATTCTCTGGCATAAAGAACAAATTTAATTATAACACCACCCAAGACTGAAAATGACTTGAAACAAACTCTCGCTCTTCTCCTTCACATGAAGTGAGCAACGCTTTCCTTGAGCATGGCCATTCTACATTCTTGATAGGAAATGTTCTGAAATATACTGTGCTTGGAAGAATTATGATCATGGACCATAATATATATTATTTATTGGTCTATATAAGGTCAATATTGACGACAAGCCAACAAAAGAAATTTTGTGATTAGATATGTTACCTTTAGTCACAAATTGTGACGCTTAACATACTCTAGTCACGCAAAATTTTGTGACAAAATCTTTGTAAGTATAAATTTTAATTACGTTCTGGTTAATTAGCTTACACATTTTTGTGACTACAAGTTGTGATTAAGGACAAATAATCATGGGCTGTTTTCCTTTGTTTTGTTTCTTTGGATACCGAATGAAGATTTTTCTTGGAATAAAAGAAAGAAGACACAAAACAAAGAGAAATCAAGAAATAGCAAGAAGAAGCTGATTAGATATTGCCTGGGTGCTCCCAACTCATCGTTTTGCTCAACTGTGCTAGCACGTGAATTACCCAAACGCTGTGTTCGTTTGCTACATTGGTCAGTAACGTAGCCAACAAAAAGTAGCTTTGGAAGCACTTGAGCCCATGGTTTCTTGCCCCACACGGGGTCCCATAAAGAGGCCCACAATAGTCGAAGTCCCCGGGAAAGGTACATAAATACCCCCCTTTCTTTTTATTTCACCTATACTCATTTTTATACCTGTTTTGGAGAAATATATACACAAATATTTTATACACGGAATACATTTCATAGAAAAAATTATATCTAAAAATCAGTATACATTTTAAATTATATAAATTTACAATGTAACTATATATCAACATATTTTGCACTGAAAATTTATACCAAAAGATGTGTAATTTTCGAAATAAATAAACAATGTCTATTTGTACAATGTAAGCCACAAAAACGGATATTGGGTGTAAAGTTCTCAAGTCCTCGGGCATTGGAGTCCAAGAATACATTAGATTAGTTAGACGAGTCCACGTAAAATGTTAATTCATTAGCCTCATGATAATGGGCCTAGAGCCCTGAAATCCTGAATAATCAGTCTTACCGCACTACAGACCGACTTGTATTGGGAGGAACTCGAGAGAAATTTACACCAGTACCCTTTTAGTGCCTTATATTTCACAAATCCTCTTTTGTTTTATTTCAAAATTATCCATTTTTTAGGCATACATTTCATGCCTAAAATTTATATGGTATTATTCTACATTTACAATATAAACTTTTACCCATAGTTTACGTTTGCCGTTTCAATTTATACTAAAGGTATAACTTTTATTCATGAAATACATGGTGAAATACTTGAGGTATAGTCTCCTAAAACGGATATTTAAAAAACAGGTGTTTGTACTTATTTCAAACAAAGAACAGCTAAATGCTTTTTTTTCTTTCTTATTTTTTTATTTTTTATTTATTTATTTTGAGAATGGCTAAATGCCCCTATTTGATAACTAAATTACCATTTATATCAGTTCCAACTTTTTACAGAGAGTACCAATTTTCATACTAATGTACACTAGTTCTTATGATGAAAATGTCTGAGACAAATATCTTTAATCCGATATATAATTATCCGTCAAATATATAAATATATAATCTGATGCATACTCGGACATTTTAGTAAAGAATTTGTAAAATCTGACATACACTGAAAATGGGCCCAATTCAGCTATTTCGCTGAGAGCATCAGAAAGCCCAAAACGAAACACCGAAGTCCAAAGATGGCAAAGAGAAACTGCTAAGAGCACGAGACAAAATGATATACGTTGTGTTGTCCTTCCGCTCATTCGCTATAATAATTTATTAAAAAAAATGTAATTAAAAAAAGTAAATTTAAATCCAATGCGAAAAGACAAAATATGTAAAATTCAAACTAAACGATCAGTGACCAACTTATCTAGGGAAAAACTGGACTTACAAAAGCTAGTCACTAAACATACTTTTGTAGAACAAGAGAAGCAAAATCCTACGACCAGCAATTGACCTTTTTTAACACTGGTTCTCATCAACTCCGCTTATTTATCCTCTCTTTCGGCAATTTAAACAGAAGAGAGACTATTCAAATGTTGCGGGGAGTTGAGGTCTCGGATGAACTGCCACTGGAATCGCCTGCGGTTCGATTCAGTGCAGAGCCACTGGACAGAGAACCATTTCCGCTGCCTTCTTGAGAAACAACCGGGATCTTGACGGCCGCCCTTTCCATCTCCTTTTCAAGCTCTTCCTCCCGACGCAGAGCAGTAAACTGGGTGTCTAAGGACTTGGCCGCTGCCAACCAAGCAAGAACGATGACCAGGAGTACTCCTCCCAGATATGGGGTTGAACTTGCAAGTGAACCAAAGGTTAGAATCATGAACTGCTGGATCAATGCTCCACCAGACTTCCCCAGTGGGTTGCAGACGACATCAATGGCTGCCTTCCCTTTCACCTAAAAGCAAGAATGTTTATGTGAGTTATGTTCTTGTCAATTTTTGGTGATTTCAATCATGGAAACTTTCGCTTTAAAAACCATTTAAGTTGTTTGAGATAAAATTTATTTCCAAGGTAACTTCGACCCGCTCAAAGATAAGAAAACCATAGCCAACCTAAGTTTGGAATCCTGAATAACGAGTTTTAAGTGTTCAAACCTTGGTGTCCTCGTCTAAAGGAATATATGCCATTTCTTTGCATGGGTCGAATAAGCTGTACTTTGCACTTTTGCTGAAAATGTTTTGCAGTGCACCCACGTAAACAGCTGCAAGAAGAGGGGTCATCCCAAAGCTCACGAGAGCTGGTGCGAGTGGGGCACCAAATAATATCAAAGAGAAGAAACCAACTCCGGTCAAGAGTAGGACAGTTGGTGTGATCATTGCCGCGACTCCCCACCCGTATTTGTTGAATATATATTGACTTAGCAACATCATTGTGAATGTTGCTACTCCAGTGGCAGTTGAGAAGTCGCCCATAAATGATGAGTACTCATTTGGGCTTGGGAACTACAAATATCAAAGCATTAGGAATAGAGGAGAATAAATACGCTTAGCCAAACAAATTGACAAGTGAGGATTAGTTAGTTAATTCAGCTTCAATTCACCTGTGCTTTGAGCTTTGATTTCCATGTAACCTCAACAAGGTTGATGCTAATACCATATGCAACGACCAAAGTGGCAAGATCTCTAATGTATTTTGAAGACACTAAAAATTTCAAACTCTCCATTGTCCCCATCTTTGGCTTCTCCTGCAAAAGTGATTTTACAGTAAGGAAAAATGTACACAACATATCCACAGAACTGTTGTTTCACAACAGTGGATCATATACTTGTTCAGAGTCATGTCCAGTTTATACTTTGAAATATGTATACACATACATGATGACAAATCGGAATGACAAAAAAGTTTTTCTTCGGTAAGGCTTTCACAAGTCACATCAGAAAAAAGGAGTAAAAACATTGCAACAAGAAAAATGGTTTCAGAGCCCTAAAATTCTACAACCATGGAATCTTTCACGTGAAGTGACATTTACATGCACGTTAATAAGCATAAAGCTTTCACAGATACTAACAAAAGCTTACCTTCTTCTTCTTACTGCGAGTTGGGAGGGGGACGTAGTTGTTCACCCACCAGTACAAGAAACAGATCACTAGCCCCATCCCGACCACAATGCTCATCATTGCTTTAAGAGAAACGGCCCAACCATCAACTCCAGGACCCAGAGCTTTCCTCATGTTAGAGAAATACTTCACTGTTCGGCCTGAGAAAATAAGAGCAACATTTGCCCCAAGTCCAAACAGAGGATAGAATTTTTTTGCTTCATCAACAGTTGTTATCTGCAAAAAAGTAGCATAACGTTTTGAATTACATATTCAAACACAAACCAATACATCAGAGATTCGAAAAGATATAAAAGAACGACAACACTAACAATTGAGAAACTAAGCAAATTTTCTTCAAGGAGATGACAACAGACCCAATCTTACTCAAAAATATAATTTCAAGAATAGAAGGCAAATGAAAATGAAAATTTTATTTGTATATATACATACAAAAGCTATGCTAGATGACGTATACAAGATAACAATTCAATCTTCAAGCAATCTTTACAACACAATTTTGTACAATTGTTAGATATGATTCCATCTTCAACCAATCTTTATGGGTTTATAAATATTAGAAAAAAAAAAAAAAAAGCAGGAATCTCCTTGACAAATAATCTTCAATCACGAAGTAATCAAGAAATTGAAAGGCAAAATTCTAATACAAGAGTAAAAGTCAGCATCTAAAGCCAGAATCTTAAAGCTACTAACATAACCAAAAGATAATCACCTGATTGGCAAAACCCCAGAAGAGCACTGAAATCACCACGCTACCCCACAGCTCAGCCATCACATAGAACAAACAGAAACTCCATATCCTCATGATGGCAAGCGGACCAAGGAACCTCGGACCAAGCGTATTGAGAAGCTTATCAGCGAAAGCCTGAGGGTGAATATAATTGCTGAGAGGATACAAAACAAACCCAAATGCACCAAAGAAGGCAATAAAGGGAACAATCACAGTATAAAAGAGAGCCTTCTTAGACAACACATTGGCCAACTTTGTGTACAACAACATAAACCCAATAGCCATAGGCAGATTCACCCACGTCTTAAGAAAAGGGATAATCTCAGCGCTACTCCCTTTAGCTGTTACAACAAGGACATCTTTCGTGTCCCTAAGGATTGTGTAGTTGAAAAGGATACAAAAGAACATCAGCCCAAGTGGTACAATCTTCTTAAGGGTAGCAACCTCAATACCCAATAGCTTGGGTGCCTCGGGCTCCTTAAATAAAGGTTGCCCATCAGCTGCAGCAGCCGCCTCTGCCTTGCAAATGAACAAGTTCCTCTCTTTTGAGCCAAACCCATGATTTTTTGGGGCAAAGCTTTGAAATTTCTGGAACCCATTTGAGGATAATGAAATCCCACCAAGGGGTTTAGGCTTGGTTGAAAGAATTCGATGCTTTAAGCCTTGTAATGGGACGAAAACCCTTGTTCTGGGGTTCTGGGGTAGAGAGAGGAGCCCTTTAGTTTGTAGAACAGCCTCCATGTCTCTCTCTCTCTCTCTCTCTCTCTCTCTCTCTCTCTCTCTCTCTCTCTCTGGTCTCTTCAAAACTCAAAAATCTCTTGGTTCAAAAGGAGAACATGAAGAGAGAGACACAGACAAGAGAGCGTGAAAGATAGAAAGGAAGAAAGATAAGGTGGCTGCCGGAGAAGAAGAAAGATTATATGTATTTTCTCTTTTTTTTTTCACTTAACAAATATCTTTATATATAACAGTGAGGAAAAAAAAAAAAAAACAACGCACCAAAACCCTTTTAGGGTAAGCAATAAAAAATCAAACTAAAATTCAGAAAAATGTGAGGGGAAAAAAAAAGAGATTAAGGTCAATTCCTAATTTTCTATTCAATAAAACGGTTGAGTTCAGAGCGGGCTATTGAATAAGAGAGCCAGAAAAATCGGTTAATTTCTCAATTTTTGTTAACAAGAATGACAATTTTGATCAGACCGGTTCACAATAATTTCCTAATGTGAGCCAAAACAATTTTTTTTACAAATTGTTTAAATTAATTAAAATCAAAAAGAGGAAAGTGTACGTGGAACTGCCAGACCAAGAGCTAGTATCCCAAAAGGATCTTAGCAAGTGTGCAGAGGAATCATGGGGATTGAATTACCCGAAATGCCCTTATTTGGCTGAAATGACCGAAAAACCATTGAAGATATTTTTCAGGTTTGCACTTTTATCAACTTTATGGTGGATCCGTGGCCAGTGAAAGTGACACGTGATTTTTCAAAAAAAAAAAAAAAGAAAGTGACACGTGAGATGTAAAATAGAGGAACGTGAAATGGTTTATCGATTTGGTTTTTGAGAATGGGTGTGTTCTGTTTGGATAAAAATAATATATGATGAACATTATTTTGACCAACATCAAGATATTTGGACAATCCAATGCCACTATCTTATCCTTCTAAAATTTAAATACTCCTTCTTCTACTTCATGCTTTTACAGTTTCACTCCATTTTCTTTTCCCATTTAATATTCAATTTTTTTAAATGATTAATTGTCCTTTGTAATTGGTTTCAATGTATATACTTACCACACCCTTCTAATGATTTATCCAAAATCTTCATAAACAAATAATGTGGTAAATTGGCTGTCCTTTAGTTAGTGAATTACAACTTTTCACAATTTTTTTTTTCGCTTGAAACAACTTTTCACAGATTAATGTGATAACATTTTATTCATAAAAAAAACTTCTAATAATTTTGTTACATTAAAACTCTGTTTTATAACTCAATAAATAGTTTGAGTTTTTTTCACTCATTCATTTCTCCCATTATAAGTTAATCGTCATGCAGTAAAACATTTTCTTTTATACTTTTATTTATGTTTGCTAAAGCACTTTTTTTATGGAAAAATTACACTATTAAGTTATAGTTAAGTAAGACTTCAAGCAAAGTTCACAAATTAGACATTTGAAATTGAGAGTGACCTTGAAGAAGATATTGAGTACAGAAACTCTTTTGTGTATTAAAAATCTGTACAATTGTATATTGGTTGGAATGTTATTATATCGTGCTTACAATGTCTAATAAGTAAGATTATCTCTTTAGGCACCAAAAGAGACCTCCAAAAAAGAAAATTGTGAATTTTTATTCAACTCTTGTCAAAGGTGACGTATGGATATTATGGAACTGAGAACTATAAAGACAATCTTTTAATCAATTTTAAGTTAGTTGTCCAAAAAACATATTTTGACTAAAATACATATTACACCACAAATGGAAAAAAAAAAAAACAATTAAAAATAAAACATTACAATTGTACCCTTGAGATGCCAGATGAACAGAAAAGAAAATACGAATCGTTTGAATTTTCATTTATAATGGAATGCAGTAGATAAATCAAAAAAGGAAAAAAAATAATAAATAAAAATAAAAAAAAGGAAAGTCCCACAGCAGCACAGCATGTAGATAACAACATGGACCATGTGCCAAGATTAGTGGCCGACTTCATTGAGCCTGCAACCTTCTTCTTCTCTTCTTTCCAAAACACACAAATAAACGCGTGCGTGTGT
>JXTB01000080.1:1022645-1039418 GCA_002914805.1 Parasponia andersonii
TTTTCAATCAAATTAGCTTTTATTTTTTTATGCCTTTATATTTTTAAAAATTTTGAACAAAAATAAAATTATTCGATTAATTTAAGATAATGATTTCAAACGGATTCGGATATACTAATTGAAAAACGGATTCGTAAATTATTCTGTATGGAATAATAAATAATACAAAAATAATATAATAAAATAATAAATAAACATAAAACTCCACCCATCTTAAATTAATTGATTATTTTCAACAAAAAATAATCACGCCCATCTGTTAACATCCATAAGTACCAAAATCTCCACCCGCAAATCCCCGAGTCCCAAACCCGACAAAAACGGTACTTTGTTGAGACACGTCATCGTGTCTTCAACACTTTGTTTTATTACGGCACCTCCGCTCTCTTTCTTTTTGGGGGGATTTATTTACTTGACTTCGTTTTCCACACAATCCTGAGTCTAGCCCATTCTTCAGGGCCTAAACACCTTCGGAGCCCATAACAGTTAGTTGGGATCTTATTATTGGGCTAGCCAGTAATATGGTGGTCTAGTAGAAGGTCTGCACAGTAGCACAGCCTAAAATTTGGGAAATGGACTTGAACTTGAGTAATTTGGAGTAAAATAAAGTTTTGGGGAATTTACATTAAGGGTATCTACTAAGCCCCTTAACTGAAGAGTAATTTGGAGTAAAATAAACCTTTAGGGAAGAATACACACCTAGGAAGGGAAGGGTTTAAATCTTAGTTAGATTAGTTTATGTATAAATTTTATAATAAAAAAAACTTTTTAGAGAATTTACATCTAAGTGGTCTACTAAATCCCTCAAAATGAAAAAAAAAAAAAGATTCATCTATAAATATTTTCAAAATTAACCTTCATTGTTGTTATGTCATAGAGGTAAAAGTTACTTAGATACCCCATTCTCCTAACAAATTCTAAAATATACTATTTTCCAAAAAAAAACCCAAACTTCTTTTTTCCATTATCACCGCCTGCATCATTTCACCACCCCCGTCGGTCCCAATTTTGATGCATGTAGTGCCTTCACTCAACTAGTTAGCCAAATATGATAGGCCGCCTTCCCAGTACTGTCTCATTCACTTTTATCTTTTTTGACTTAGTCGAAAATCTTTGACTGTAGGTTGATTTGAGAATAATTTTAGAATTCTAAAATTTTCATTAAATGAATGCCCTAGTTTTGTAAATGATTTATAGTTTGCCCTTTTTTCATCGTATGCTTTTTATGAGTATCAAAATTGATAATGTCCCAACTAGAGCTGAAAATTTGGGTCGGGCCCAACGGGCTGGCCCACGGCCCGCTCACTTGGCCCGCGAGCCGAGTGTGAATGGCACGGCCTCTAAGGCCAGGCCGAGCTGGGCTATTAGTGCTGGCGGGCCAGGCCGGGCCGGCTCAGTGGCCAACACACCTTTTTTTTTGGATGCCCTGTATATACAGGGCCTCCTTCCCACGTAAACGGTCATATGACCGTTGGGGAGGGATTATTTGTTACCGTTGGGGAGGGAGCCCAGCTCCTTCCTCTCCCCTCGCCCCCCCTCCCCTCCCCATTTTTTTTTTAATTATTAAAAAAAATTATAGAATATAACAATATAGTTTTCTATAAATACCTCTCTTATTCACTCATTTTTTTCACATATCTTCTTCAATCTTCATATTCTCTCTTCTTAATATTTCTCTAATTCTATTATTTATTTTAATATTTTCCATATCAATTTTAAAATTAAAAAAATATATATGTATATATATATATTCAAGTGAGTCAAGTCACAAAAACTTCAATTATCAAGTCTCAACTCTTTCAACTCAAGGTTTGAGTATTTCTCTAATTCTATCATCATATCTTTAATTTATTGTCTATTAATTTTGTTAATACAATAGTAAAAATTATTGTCTATTTTTTATTATTTTCTTAAATTTAATGTGTTTATTTCTTTAAATTTAATATGCATATTTCTTTTATGAATATTTGGAATGGAGATATAAATATCATTTCGTTAATTTAATATTTTTAATGCATATGTGAATAATATTTAATATGTGTATTTATGTATAAATTTATAAATTTACCAAGTAGTATTATTAGTATTGTAAGATATGGATATGAATAGAAATATTCCAATTGATTTGGATGACAATGAATATAAAATGGATGATCATGATTCCGAAACGGAAGAAATGCAAATCCGCCTAGTAGAAGAAGATGATGACCAAGTCCATGAAATACAAAATCAACCTCGTACACATACTCGAGTGGGTGCTCCTACTAGTGGAAGTGGAACTCAAAGTGCTACTCAGGATAGTAGTTTGGGAAGTGTCATCTCAAAATATGCAAAGGCTTGTATTTCAAAAGTATGGGACTACTTTGATATTGAATATATTGATGTGAATGGCACGAAGAAAAGAATGGAAAAATGTAAATTTTGTGCAAAACTCTTAACTGCAACTTTAACTGGTGGGACTCGACACCTTAAAGCCCACAGCGAAAAATGTGCAGAAAAACATAATAGAGGAAAGGATCCCATGCAATCTCAGCTTCAATTCAACAAAGACGGTTCGGTAAGTACTTGGACCTATGATTCTAATGTTGCTAGAGAATCTCTAGGTAAATTAATTGCTGCTACTGATTTGTTTATTAATTTTGGTGAGAATCTTTTTTTTGAAGAACATGTTAGAAGATCATATTATCTACAATTTAGGTTAATTAGTAGAACAACTACTATAAGTGACATTATTGCTGCATATAATAAAATGCGAATTGCATTAAAATCTGAAATGCATTCGTTAAACTTTAGTATTGCATTAACATCTGATATTTGGAGTGATAGGGCTAACCAAGATTATATAAGTGTAGTTGCACATTATGTAGACTTACAATAGACTATGCATAAAAAAATAATTAGTTTCAAACTCATTGATCATAAACATAATGCTAAGAATATTTGTGAGCATATTTTAAGTATTATAGAAGATTATGGTATACAAGATCATATTATCTCTATCACTTTAGATAATGCTTCTGTCAATACAAAGGCCATTGGTGATATTGAGAAGTTTATCAATATATATAACAGAGGTTTTTTAATGCATCAACGTTGTGCCTGCCATATCATCAATCTTATTGTATAATCAGGTATGAAGGTTATAAACTCACATATTTAAACGCACTTATAGCTGAGTTTAAGAGATATTGTAAGGCTAAAGGTCTTAAACCGAGGAAATTTGGACTAGACATGCATATTAGATAGAACTCTACTTATTTGATGTTAAAGAATACAATAGGGTATGAATCTGTTATTACTATCTTTTACAACTCAAAAACAAGTTCTGTAGTATTGGAAAATCGAGATTGATATATTGTCACAAAATTTATACAATTTTTTGAAGTTTTTTACGATAGTACTATTTCTTTATCTGTTGTTTATACTCCTACTTCTCCTTTAGTTTTGCATATTGTTAATGAAATGTGTAACACGTTTTTTTTGAATAGAAATAATGAATTGTTTAAACCAATTGTAGAAAAAAATGCAAGCAAAACTAACAAAATATTATAAAGAAATTCCTTTATTATATTCTTTTGCTTTTGTTTTAGATCCTAGAGTAAAATTGGATGGTCTTTCAAAATATCTTTCACACATTGGTACATGTTTAGATTTAGATTTTTCACATGAATATAGTAATGCACGTAACAAGTTGTTTGAAGTGTTTTCTATATATGAGAATAAGTTTGGCAATTTAATGAGTCAACAAAGTCAACATACCCAACAACGATCAAAGAAAAGGTGGCAAACATGGGATATTATTTCATCCACTGGCTCATCATCATCAAGTCCGGCCCCAACATCAACAACGGCATCACAGTTCAATGAGCTTCACACTTATTTACACGCAAACTTCTCCATACTAGATTCAGATGATGATGACTTTGACATTTTACAATAGTGGAAAAACCGTCAACCAAAATTTCCCGTACTTCCACAATTAATAAGAGATATTTTAACTATTCCAGTGTCAACGGTTTCTTCAGAATCTGCTTTTAATATAGCTGGGAGGATAGTTAAAGAACGAAGAACCTTATTGACAAATGACATGGTTGAAGTGCTTGCATGTTTTAGAGATTGAGAACATGCTAGAAAGCGAATGCAATATACCACACACAATGAAGAACTTGTTGACCAATTCTAAAGCTTATATGTCGAATAAGAAGACGTTACAAGTATCAATGCTTAGAGAAATAAGATGTAATTTTAATTTTGTAACTTTTAATTGTACTTTTTGGATAATTTAAATTTTTAATTGTAATAGTTAGACATTAGAGTTTAGACTACACTCTTTTTTCCTTACCAAGGTTTTATCCCAATGAGTTTTATTTGATAAGGTTTTTAATGAGGTAGTCATTATTAATAAATAAATAAATAATTTCTTAATTTTTTTATTTACTATTTGATTGAGTTATTCTATTTTTAAAATTTTGTCTTATTAATTTTAGTTATTTATTTTACTAAATAAGTAAGTATACAATTAGTAATTTTATTTTTTTATTGAAAAAGATTCATTTTTCTATTTATTTTTCCATTTTTTCATTTTTTTTAAAAATTATCAGACCGGGCTGAATTTGGCCCGAATTTAGTCCGGTCCGGAACTTTGGCCTTACGAGCTGTCGAGCCGGGATGGGCCTTCAAAACTGCATTGCGGGCCAGCCTGGCCCGGCCTGACCCGAATTTCTCCTCCGGGCTGGGTTGCCCATATTTACAGTTACAATCCGAACAACATTTTTAGGAGTATTTCACAAAATAACTTTTGTATGAGTAACTGCTAATTAGTCTTACAGAAGTTTTATATATATATATATATGGTTGCCAATCCAATAGGTATTTTTTTTCTTTACCTATGGGTAGGTATTTTTTTTTAGCCGTTAGATCACCATCTAATGGTGATCCAATGGCTATAATGAAGTGCAAAAAAAGACGTGCATCATTAATGCTCTTTCTCTCTTACTTTTTATAATAAAAAAATGTACCTGCTAAGTTTTTATTGGCCAAATTAATACCTATCCATAGGTAAAAAAAAAAAATACTTACTGGATTGGTGCCCTATATATATATAGTCATTATCCGCCACTAATATTGTGACACGCTATCACTAAATATTGTGATATTCCTAATAAAGTCAATTTAAATCAAAATATCCTTAGCTAAGTCTATTTCCTAAAAGTTTTAGGGTATTTTTTGCCTAACCTAATTGATATATTAAAAGGCAATTAGATTCAATAATATTTTACTGGGCTGAATTTTAGCCTTTTAACAATATCTTTATAGTTTAGGAGAATTCTAGTATAGGAGTAGTATTTTTGCTCCTACATAGGAGCATTAAGTTAATCGTTAGATTTACATTCAATAGTGAGTTGTGGTTTTTTTAATCTATACTCAACCACACACAATTATAATCTTTCCATTAAAAAAAATTATTGTCTCTTGTCTCTTGTCTTTTAGACTTTCTTTAAGAAAAGTAAATAAAATAGAAAAATAAGAAATGACATCACTAGAAAACTTTTTAATGGGTTGAGTTTATCGAAAAACTAATAATCTTAAGTTGAATGGTTTTGTTTTCTTAGTAATCTATTTAAGAAAGAAATCAAATCCATAAGAAATATGAGCTCGACTTGCATTGAGATTATGGAACTTTTGCAAAGACAATCCATGGACGAAATTTGCAGTTGGAAATTAAAGAGCATTCTAGATCTGATTGTATTTTTTATTTTTTTAAATTTGTAGCTACGTGGTTTCTACTCAATCAAATGACCGCAAGTCGGAGACAATATGGGGGAAAAAGACATGATTTTGGCGAAAAAGCAATTTAAACTTGGCGAGAAAAAAAATTTGGGGAAAAGATTTATTTGGAGAGATGCATATGATACCATTTGGATAAAACTTTACGATTCAGTCTGTTTTGTTATTTCCGGTCTTTCTAGCCTTGTTTTCTCATTGCATTTCCCATTTTAAAATAGTGTACATCTTCTATATTTTATATTAGAACAAAGATATTATTTTAATTATGTATATAATGATACTAATTGTTTAAACTTCCTTTTCAAAATTAATATATATGCGTTAAATCTTAGATAAATGTTGTTGTTTTTTTGATGGCCATCGTGTATTTGTGCTCTGGAGAATTTATAAGAACTTAAGAAGCTTAGGAAAATAAATTGAAGTTTAGGTATTTTCATATTCGTGAACTTACAATCCCTAATCTATATTGATGTTTTCTTCGTACTTTTTGCAAGGAAGAGAATAGAGATTTAAAAGTAAAGAAGACAGGGAGCGGTGGAAGACAGAGAAGAGAAAACACTATGATTTTCTTCATTTTTTTTCATTATTTTATTTTATTTCAAGTTTTTCTCTCATGTAATGCAGTATATCTAACTTTTTGTATAGATATTTATTTATTTTTATCCAATGGTGTAGATATCGCTCTTACAGGTAGAAGGGATTTTTGTCTATCTTACACTAGAATATTACTATAGTTTTTAGTTTTATATAAGTATTTATTATTAGAACTCCAAATTTACTCCTCATTTTTTTCTAGCTAATTGAGGTTTATCTGCTAATTGGTCGAGTATTTTTCACCAATTGGTTAAGGTGTGAAACTATTAAAAGGATAATTTCGGTACACTACTCTCATATTTCTTACTATACTAAGTTAACGGCTATATGACCAATTTAATTCTAGAATTTCTCTATATATACAAGTCTTCCTCTTAACAGCTTTTTTCTTTTCTCTTTAACTATCCTAGTTTTTTTTTTCGCTACTTAATATATTTGAACGTTTATTAAAATAATTTGAAAAATAGACATTTTTTAAAATCAAGTGGATACTCAGTCTAATTATTCGCAGAAAAAGGCACATTTATAACGCTGTATTATTAGTAAAAATTATTAAACAAGACGATGCAATTAAAATCTAAAAATTAGCCGAACAAAGATGAGACTCTCAAAAGTCAAACGAAAAGAAAAATAAAAAGGAGCCCATGACGAACCTCCAACTCACTTCTCACCTTCTGTCCCTCAATTTCTCAGCACCCCTCTTTATTCCCCCGCGCTCAAGTGCACGTGTTTTGTCTGGAGAAGACTCTACTTGTTAAAAGTTCTGCAAGTTAACTCGCAAATATATTATCCATGGACAAATTTGCTAATATTTAAAAGAATGAAGTATTGGCAGTTTGGTATATACATATGTGTGTGTATATATATAGCCTCAAAAAGAAACTGTTGTATTTTAATGTGTATTTTCGTAACTATTGTTGTACATGGTCGTTGGACAACGAGCAAAAAATATCAATTAGCTCAAGAGAGCAGTATTTGCTAACGATCAAGTCAACGACGTTCAACTCGTTAAGATAAGGTAGAGTTATATATTGTCATTCAAACTAAAACAATATGGTGAAAAAAAGGTACATATATCATGCATACTCGAGAGAAAATTTTATAATTTAAGTATTCACCAACTACATTAATCCCCACACCCCCTATTTTCTCAAACAGAAAACAAAAACCCAGGTTTGTTCCAAATAATTATCAGTTAGTTGGCACCTTCTTTTTAATTATTATTTATTACTTTATATATGCCAAAATGATTATTTAATCAGATTTGGTGGTTGTGGCTTCGGGCATTTTCTAGACATAGCATTACCGAAAGCCACTGACAGAGAATTCGGAATGTGAATAGCACCACTTTTATTATCCAAGTTGCTATCGTGGTCCGTGGATAGACCTGGAAAACTGCTTCCTTTATCTAAAACTTTAGCTATTATTTCCTTTTTATTTAAACCTTTGTTCTACAATCTTATGATGATTGATGAGTTTCAGTTCAAAATCCAATAAATTAAAAGAACAGGTTATGCAATATTTAGCATTAGCCAGAAAAGCTAGAGCCTAGAAAAAGAGTATAAACCGAGTGAAAATAAAAATGTTTCAAGTTACCATCGAGTTTCACGAATAAATATCTCTATTACGTACGGTGTTAGCATTAGAAGGTGCTCAATAACATTGTGTGGCAGAAAAGATAACAACTAACAAGTTAATTATTCAGAACCAATTAGGGGAATTAAAAATGTAACATGAACTTCAACCACCTATGATTTTTAAAATTTGGTCTCAACATGTGCAGAAACGGCTAAAAAACCATGCCATGTTATTGTGGACATGTATTGTATGTATATTATATATATGTGTCCCAAATATAAAGATAAAAAGTTGGGGAAGGGGGAAAAAAAAGAGACACTGAGAACGGTTCATATTACTTATGACATTAGATCAAATTATCATTCATAACCACAAACCCAACATTGTCAATTGCCACATTCAAACACCAACCATTAGACCAAACCGGCATTTACTCAGAAGTTTACCCCAAATCGCGTGTTTTTTTTTTTTTTATGATTTCATTTTTTTTGGGCCTAATTGATGAAAGTAGCAAGTAAAAAATCAAGAATAATTCTTAGGCCCATACTTCTCGGCCCGTTCATCGATCCACTCCCTCATGTCCTTCAACACGAGAGTGGCGTTCTCGTCCGTCTCCCCTTGGATCAAGGAGTGGTACATCCCATCGTAGAGCTTCAAGGTCTTGTCCGCACTGGATGCCTTCTCGTACAGGAGCTTCGAAGACGACGGACACGTCACCCCGTCGTCCGTACCGTGAGCGGTCAGAAACGGCGCCGTTACCCTGCCAAAATTATCCTGTATGTGCTGGCACAACCTAGCCAGCTCCCTCATGGTTCCCACCCTGGGGCTCCCCGTGTACCTCCTCGGGTTCGAGGCTATGATCCTCAGCTTCGCGGGGTCCTTGATCGACTTCCCAACCATCTTCTTGTCCGGCATAGCCGCCCACGTGTCCGCCACGCCGAAGAGCAGGCCGTAAAGGAACAGCCTCACCTTGCTGGGCTTCATGTCCTCCGGCATCACGAACAGCGGGGCGGAGAAGATCAGCCCCGTCCACGTGTCCGGATCCGATTGGAAGTACATGAGCATGGTGGCGGCTCCGCCCATGGACTCGCCGAACAGAAAGGCCGGCAGATCCCTGTACGGCTCGCTCCGGCGGACGTGGGCGAAGAAGGAGAGGGAGGCGGCGGCGACCTTCTCCATGTCCCCGAGGTAGCCGCGGAGGCCGTCGGACCGGCCGTGGCCGAGGAGGTCGGCGGCGAAGACGGCGTAGCCCCAGCCGGCGAAGCTGATGCAGATCTTCTGGAAGAGCCAACCGGTGTCGGAGCCGTAGCCGTGGGTCATGTAGACCGAGCCTTTGACTTTGGGGCGATCCAACGGTAGGAAACTCTGGGTGAAGATCTTGCCGTGGGGGGTCTCGAAGTGAGATTTGGTGTTGCGCACTCCCTGGGAGGTGTAGTACTCCTCCTCTGGTGCGTAGCCCCAAAAATTCGGAGGCGTTTCGGGTGGCGACGTTTCGGGTGGCATGGTTGCTTGGAGAGAGAGAGAAGCGGAACCGAAACTCGATGTGGATTCTGGTGGGTTAAGGTTGAAGGTTCAACTTACCACACCAATTACTATGGTCTGGGTTTGTAATGGCTTTTGATAAATGAAGCCTGGGTTTTGTGGGGTACATGTAGTTGGTAATGTGACCTTATCTTCTTCTCTTTTTTAAAAATAATAATAATAATAATAATTTTTGAGTCTCCATAAAAAGGAGTTGGTGAGAGTTTGGTAGACCAAAATATGGGGTCCACCACCACCACCACGACGGAAGGGTTGGTGAGATAGGTACTCCCCCGGTCAGAAAAAGGTAAAATAACTTTTAATTATAATTTGAAAATCATATCATAGATCAAAAAGAGATAAACACTTGTACATAAATATTCTTTTCAAAAATATTTACTTGCAAAATTGTTTTAATATATAGACCGAGCGAACAAGAACAATTTAATCAATCCGAAACGACGAGCTTTTAATTTTGAGATAGAGCAACGAAGTTTGGTCATACCCCTTGGTTGCTCCGTGTAACAATACTAGTCGTTTTACTAATTTCACTCTCTCTCTAATATTGTCATTTTGGGAAACTGCTTAAAACATGTAATTTCGCCTGTTTGTTGGAGTGACGGTGACTTGTGATGCTCAGGGTCACTTGATTTGAAGCATGCCATCAGTTTTTTCTTTGAAAAGAGAGAGGAACTCGGGAATGGAATCAGTTGACTCAAAAGTCAGAACTTACGTGGGCTAGACGGGTATTTACGTCATTACCCGTTAAGTAATTGGGCTTGGAAGCCCAAGCACACTCTGAAGTCCAAAAATGTTAATAATTCTCATTATTATGACCATTTTAAAACTAGAAAATGAGTGGGACTAATATCTTCTCGATAAAAGTTCATGGTAGAGATATCGATTTGGTACATTTATATACTCAAAGTAATATAAAAGGTGAATGAGAAATTATTATTTAAAATGTATTATTAAAATTAAAAATAAAATAAAATAAAATCTCAAATTACTGGGAGAAGCTTAATCCTGGTGACATATAGAGGCTCGTATTTTGAGACTGGGCTAAAATTGGCTATCATTAATGCTTACCGCTATAGAAGCTCTCTCAAAAGCGCATAGTATTTCTTTAATTAGCTTAGATAAGGTATGTTCCAATTCCATTGTACTCTAATTATTAGACTTTTGAGCACATATGCATATATATATATTATATATATATATATATGTGAAATGTTAATGCTCCTTACTACTGTACTGTGCATCTCTTCTCATGAGTTATCAAAGATTCAGAGGATGGAATATAATACATAAATGGAAGAGACAGTTCTCCAGCCTTAGTGATAACTGGTAAGACCGTGGCCTTACTAAATCAATTTTTGAGTTTTGTAATCTCCGTTCAAATTTAAAAATCGAAAGTTATCCCTTGCATTCTCTAATTTATATATTTTGATGATTTCTTCAAAATCTCGAAATATAAGATAACTAATTTAGTATTATCTATTGCTCTAGTTAGATCATGTATCAATTAGGAAAATCTAGAAACAATGTAATTAATAAAGATCAAGTTAAGCCACGTATTTTTACTTTTTGGTATTGTAAATCAAGCTCAACTTGATAAACACACTTGAAATGCGCAGCTACGTCCAAAAAAAAAAAAAAGCGGGCTTCTTTGAAGTTCTAAAATATAAATACCAATTTGATAATAAGAAACTACTATGTATCTAAAATCATCCTCCAAAACTGTTATTCAAGTGTGGCTATCTCCCAAAAAGATGGGAAAGTTTAACTCACTTTATGTTTATAAAAGGCAATATGTGCAAATTGCAAACAAAAAAATTTTATCCATATCTTTTAGCTTTTACAAAATTATATATACACATTTAAAATCTCTTATGTAAAAATTGGATGATTTTTGTTGATTTTTTAAGTTATTAATTTAATAGATTTTAAGCATTTGTTAGTAAAAATAAGATATCTTTAATTCCAATAACCTATTTAGTCTCATTCAAAAAAGAAAAAAGAAAAAAACCTATTTAGTGAGAAATTTTTTGTAAATTTGTACATACATGATAGATGTTTGCAGAATTTTGAATGTCGAGATGTAATTTTGCACAATTCAATAGATAACCTTAAAATTACAGAAATATCACAGTTCTTTTTTAATTTTTTTTTTTTTTAAAAAAAAAACAACTTAGCCCATACATGCGAAGGATTTGTGGTTGTTTTGCCAACTGAGATGGATACATATAACGCCTATCCACCCATATCAGATTTGAGCCCGGGCCCAAACGTAAAAGTTTCAAATTTTATTAGAAAATATGCATGCAAACTTAAGTTATAAGTGCATATAAGGCTTCTAATGCATATGTTTACTTGCAGCTTGTTATTGTTCTTATACAGAATACTTTTTGTGGTTTCAATTCAAATAAGAGCCTCCTTTCAACGTTGCATCTGCTATTGCAAATTTTTTGTTTTATTAAAACCAAATTTATTATTATTTTTAAAAAAAAAAAAAGGTTTGAAGCAAATCCGCAACACTTTTTTTTCCAGTTTCTCTTTTTCAACTCCATTTCAGCCCAACGTTTGATTCCATAGCCTGACCAAAATAAGATAAACAAAGCCCATATCAAGCTAGTTTCATTGTTCCTAGTCTTCCGACCTTTATCGGATTTCAACCAAAGACTCAATGAATATTGCCATAATTTCACTACTGGACCTAAATATTGTACCACCTTAGCCCCCGAAGTCTTCGCTTAGTGTGCTATCCCAAACTTTCTTACTGCATGCATTATTGGCTCTTATTTTAAATAACTCATGGAATTTAAATGGTATAATGGTCATTTCATCAAAAAAATTATAAATATAAATTCAGGAGTTAATGTTGTATTAAAACGGTAATTCGAGGGCTAAAACAGTACAACATCAATTTTAGGGCTAGTGGTGAAATTAACACTTCATTTTATTTAGTTTGGAATTAAAAATCTTAATGTATTTTGAATATTATAGACATACTACAGCATAATACATCAGAACACATTTTGTTTATTCTATATGAGGCGCTTAGTTTTATCAAACTAGTTTTATGAAACTTTATCATGGTAAAACTAGTTTTTTTTTTGGGGGGGGGGGTAATGTATGGTAAAACTAGTTATGTTAGAAGTTTCTATTCTCTGGGCATAAAAATAATGAAAAACATTTTAATATTTTTATTTTTTATCAGCATAAAAAATAATAATAATAATAAGTTTATTTCACTGATGGTTTTTGTACCACATTTGTCATTCCTTTAATTTCGTAAATTCTTTAATGTAAGAGCAAATTCTTTAATGTAAGAGCAAATTCTTTAATGTAAGAGCAAATAGTGCAACAAAAATCAAAATTCATTGAGTTTTGAATTAGAAATGTCAATGTGGGTCGGTCTATATTCTAAAAAAAAAACACGGTATCGGGTTGGCCTAGACCCACATTATGTGGACTTGAGTTGGCTCATTACATATAGTAGGAGTCGGATCTAGTCGCAGTTATAGGCTCACAAGCTGGGTCTAACCCAGCCCATATTTAGTCATTCTATGTCTAATTTTAAATATATTTCTTAATTAAATTTTTAAAAAATCTTAATTAAATATTTTCATTTATATGCTTTAATATTATTTATTTACTTTTTTTTTTGTTTATTTTCAATTTATTCAAATTTTTTTTAAAAAATATGAATGAGTTTTAGGCGCATATTTGATATTTTAAAATATAGAATAATAACGAAATTAGATCCACATTGTGACCCGTATTCGGCCCGCATAAGTACAACCAACTTAGGCACGTATAAATGTAGACTGAGCTTGTGGCTCATAACGAACCCCTTAATAAGAATATAAATCGGGCCGACTCGCCTAATCCGACCAATATTTTAGGTGAATTGAGCCTAGGCACAGCACGAAACCTATATGGCCTTATCAAACGTGAGCTGACTGGGCTCACTTTACATCTCTACTTTTGAATACCCTCCTTATTTGTGACTTAGATCCACTTGAGAGGCATGGATATTCCATGTGTATTTGATATTGAATGCAACATATTTGATTGTCCATCTGCGTATAAGTTCACATCTACATCATTATTCGATATTTTTTAGCATAGCACATTGTATGTAGTGATGGAGCTAGGAAATCTTTTTAGGGGGATATATATTAAAATTTTTTTAGCTAATTTTTAAATACAGTAGTCTACATAATACCAATATAGAAATAAAAAGAGTATTTAAAGTGAATTCAAAGAAAAATTATCTAAAATTAAAAGTAAAATTAAGTATTTCAAAATAATATAAGTAAAGTTCATAAATTTTTAAAAAATTAGTAGATTATATGAGAGGTATTATTGAATTTTTTTTCCAATAAAGATCCAAAACTATAGTTATGAAAATTTAAAAGGGCAAATAAAGGACTAAACTGAACTTTTTAAAAGAGTGAGAAGTCTAATTTTTAAAAAAGTGAGGAAGCCACCAGCCTGTGCTGGCTCCGCTACATTGCATTACAGTATTAACATGTGACATAAGTATATTGCATGTGATACTAACTTGTGTGTTGTGTAGATATACATATGGCATAAGCTTATTAATTGTATATATTTTTCATGGGTGAAGTAATGAGTCACTTTAATTGTACTCAATTTTTGTGGCGTGACATTAAGCACTTATTCGTAGATTTCTACGTGTTGGATGGATTTGTTAGAAACATGAGTGTATATAGCATGAACTAGCATGATTGCATGATTTTAGAACATCTCAAATATATTATGCTAAAAAAATATATTAAAGTTAAATTTAGCATGTCAAATTTAGTATATACTTTTTGAATTTTTCTCATATATATATATATATATATATATATGCTAAGAGAAATGTTTTGCGTTTTAAATATTAATTTTATGTATAAAATATCTTTTTTCTACATTTATCTCTTATTGTCAAACTAGTTGATACAAAAAAATTGTAAATAAAATTTTATTCTCCTTTAATTCCTATTGATTGTAATTTAGAAGGGATAAACTTTGAAATAAAATTTAATGAAAAAATTTATGTAAATACATTAAAGATTGATAATATTATGAAGTATATAAATATTTTACATTTAAAATGACAATATTATAAATAATATCATATACTAAAATTTAGCATGTGCTATTCTTTGTACCATATTTGGTACGACAAATAACACATGCTAAAAATTATGTCATTATAGCATACTATTAGAGACTTATTTTTCAGTTAAATGCTAAAATTTAGCATTGATATAGTATTTAACATATTTATTAGAGATGTTCCCAAGTGTATATACTTGTGCCATTTAATGCAAGAATAACACTACACATCTCAATTTTTATATTAAATTTTTTATACACATATGTGGTATGTAACTTGTCATCAATTAATTGGTGTATTAAAATTTATCACAAATAAATTAAACACTATCACTGATTAAATGGTAATAAATCATATAACATAAGATATAACATAAGCAGTGGTATAAAAATTTTGGTATAAAAATTAATTACTCAATCATTATTCTTGATGCAATCATTAATTGTACGAGTCGTAAGCTAATTTGGCTCATGCTTGTCAATATATCCGTACGAGCCATAAAAAAAGAAAATAGGGCTTCTTTCAAGGATAGCAAGTCAAAAGAGAGTTTTTAGTTTTCTAGAAAGTTTTCTTCAGAAAAAAAATGACCATAAACTGCTATGATCCTAACATTATCTTCCAAAACTGCTACTCATGCTAATTACCTCTAACTGTCCCCAGTATATATAAGAAGTCTTCGGGCTTGTGGCTTGGCCCCTTTCATTTTTAACGAAATTTAAAATTGATACATTCAATTATCAAGAAAACAGGAGAAGTAATAGCAAAGATTCGCATTTGTAGGTAAACCCCTTTCATTCGACACAGGAATTTGGGATATTTAAAACTTGTATCAATATCAATTGACAGACATATATGGCTAAACTCCTACCAACCAAGCAACCAAAACCCTCCAACAACCTCATTCCAAAAGACACAAACTTAGAATCTACCTTCAATCCAACTCAACTTGTTTGTCATCTTCTGCCTCTCTGTGATTCCAATTCCTTCAAGGAATTTCTTGCAATAGGCCCTTAAAAAAAAAAAAAAAAAATCTTTTACAGTCAAAGTGACACTCCTAATTTAATTATTTGATTTGAGAGAAGGGAAAAAAGAATTGAAAGAAAATGACCTATTAAAGCAAAGATCTTTATGGATGAAGGGATCTATTTTTGTTTAGCACCTCAGACGTCCTTAATCAAGCTTTAAGCACTGCCTTTTTATTATAGTGATTTTGATTTTGATAATGGACGGTGTTGGCATGTTGTTGCGGCCCCAAGAGGATTCTCATACCATTCATTCACGAAAGGAATGTATTAGTGCGTAATTATCAACAGTCTATATTAATTGACTGCGATTGGACTTAATTATGGAGATAATCAACGCTTTTATTTTGTGTGTCCTTTTTCACAATTATGTGATAGAGCACCTTTTATGGATGGATTGGTAGAGTTTTGCTCTTTAAATTGTCAAATTTGACCCATAAACATCATTTCAGAAATAAAAAATATATAATGTATTTTACAAACCGTTATTTTAAATCGTTAGAATTAATTTTAGGTGGCTCTATTGACATATTCATGTTCGCTTTTTATTTTTTACATATGTTTTCAGAAATAAAATTTATTTTTATTTGAAATCTTAATTTTTTCATTCCTACCCTTCATTTTCCAAAGTGATCATTTACTTTCCTCACCAATAGATGGCCATGACCTTTGCAAAACTCCTACTTGAGTTCGTTTAATTCATCTCGAAGGATTAAGGAATTTTTTTTTTTGTGAAAGTTGCAGATTTGCAGCACCATGAAAAATTGTTTGGAGTTCATGCTATGGATTCTTGTATTGGGCATTTTAGGAATAAATTAGTAGGGTTTATCTTCTTAATTAAAATTATGCTTTCCATGCCTCTATTATAATTCAAATGAATCAAAAGAATGATTTTTCAAGCTATAATAGTTTCACCATCAACACCAAGTACATTATCCGTAGATTCTTTAGAAATAAAGAAAGAAAGGTTTTGGAGGTATTTGGCATACGATTAAAAACAATACCAAAGCAATGTAATACACAACTTCACACTGTTTTACAGATTTTATTTTAATATTGTCCCTTTATGGAATTTGATTTAAGTTATTTTAAGAATAATAAAATCTATTAAAGTAAATATGTGAAAAAAGTAGATAG